>JAHIAM010012613.1:0-10596 GCA_021605205.1 Aegilops longissima
GTGGTATACCAACCACTAGACAAACCTCGGTCCATTGAGAAGGTTTAGTACCCTTTCGGAACGTAAAAGGACGCCGGGAGATAGGAGTGCGGATTGCAAAGCGGACAACGGGAAAAATGCTCGGAATCATGAGGCGAACACGTATGCAAATCGATGCACATGATGACATAATATAAAATGCATGACATGGACAAAATGCAAAAAGGAAAAGACCCAACCACGGAGGAATATCATATCACAATGCGAAAATGGCAAGAGTTGGAGTTACAAATATGGAAAGTTACTTCGGAATTATTCAGGACATGCTAAAGAGTTGATGTTGGACAAGGAAGACAACGTAATGAGTTATGTTTTCTTATATTTGAGACAAAGTATATTGTCATGGATCTCCTAACATGTTGAGCTTGCCTTTCCCCTCATGCTAGCCAAATTCTCAGCACCAAGTAGAGATACTACTTGTGCTTCAAATCCCTTAAACCAGTTTAGCCATAGAGTCCACCATATCTACCTATGGATTGTGTAAGATCCTTCAAGTAAGTTGTCATCGGTGCAAGCAATAAATTGCTCTCTAAATATGCATGACTTATTAGTGCGAGAAATAAGCTTTATCGAACTTGTTGTGGGCCTTAATAAAAACAGACTTGCATAATAAAGGTTCACATACAAGGGCAATATAAAGTGGCGTTCTTTTGCATTAAGATTTTGTGCATCCAACCATAAAAGCATGGCAACCTCTGCTTCCCTCTGCGAAGGGCCTATCTTTTATTATTATCCTCTACCTTATGCAAAGTCACGGTGATCTTCACCTTTCCTTTTCATTTTATCCTTTGGCAAGCTCGGTATGTTGGAAAGAACATGATATATATATCTAATTGGATGTAGGGAGCATGAATTATTATGTTGACATTGCCCTTGAGGTAAAGGTTGTGGGGAAAAACTATAAGCCCTATCTTTCTCTGTCGATTAAAACTCCGTAACCACAAGTATTGCGTGAGTGTTAGCAATTATGAAGGACTAAGTGATAGTTGAGTATGTGGACTTGCTTTTAAGCTCGACATAGACTCTTTCCGATGTTATGATAAATTGCAATTGCTCCGATTCTTGAGGTATAATTTGTTGGTGCTCAATAAGGTTTCGATTCATACTTTGGCTTTGTGAAAAGATCATCACTTGAACATGAGTAATCATATGACAAAATCTATTTATGTTCTGTTATGAGAATAATCATGATGCCTTCATGTCCGTATTTTATTTCTATGACACCTCTACCTCTAAACATGAGGACATATTTATTGTTATCGACTTTTAAGCGAGGACAAGCTAGGTCTAAGCTTGGGGAGTTGATCGTCCATTTTGCATCATGCTTTTATATCGATATTTATCGCATTATGGGCTGTTATTTCACGTTATGTCACAATACTTGGCTATTCTCTCCCATTTTACAAGGTTTACATGAAGAGGAGAATGCGGCAGTGGAATGCAGGCTGGAAAAGGAGCAAATATTGAAGGCCTATCTGCCAACTCCAAAAGTCCTGAAACTCAGGGAATACCTTAAAATAAATAAAAAAATGTAAGCCAAGATGAAGGCCGGGGCCCACACCACGCTCACGAGGGTGGGCGTGCCCTCCCCAGGCGCGCCCCTACGTGGGCCCTGGCTCTCCGATGCCGTTTTCTCCTATGAGCTCTTTCGATGAGAAAAATTCAGAAGCAACCTTTGGGACGAGACTCCGCCGCCAGCAGGAACCTTGGCAGAACCAATCTAGGGCTCAAGCAGCTATTCTGCAGGGACATTTCCCTCGGGAGGGAAATCATCGCCATCGTCATCACCAGCGCTCCTCTCATCGGGAGGGCAATCTCCATCAACATCTTCACCAGCACCATCTCATCTCAAACCCTAGTTCATCTCTTGTATCCACTTCTTGTCTCCAAGTCAGGGATTGGTGCTAGTAGGTTGCTAGTAGTGTTGATTACTCCTTGTAGTTGATGCTAGTTGGTTTATTTGGTGGAAGATCATATGTTCAGATCCTTTATGCATATTATTACCTCGATTATGAACATGAATATGCTTTGTGAGTAGTTACATTTGTTCACGAGGACAAGGAGAAGTCTTGCTATTAGTAGTCATGTGAATTTGGTATTAGATTCGATATTTTGATAAGATGTATGTTGTCTAACCTCTAGTGGTGTTATGTGAGCGTCGACTACATAACACTTCACCATTATTGGGCCTAGAGGAAGGCATTGGGAAGTAATAAGTAGATGATGGGTTGCTAGAGTGAGAAGCTTAAACCCTAGTTTATGTGTTTGCTTCGTAAAGGGGCTGATTTGGATCCATATGTTTCATGCTATGGTTAGGTTTACCTTAATACTTTTGTTGTAGTTGCGGATGCTTGCAATAGAGGTTAATCATAAGTGGGATGCTTGTTCAAGTAAGAACAGCACCCAAGCACGATCCACCCTCATATCAAATTATCAAAGTACGAACGAATCATATGGCGTGATGAAACTAACAGCGATATTCCCATGTGTCCTCGGGGCGCTTTTCCTATTGTAAGAGTTTGTTCGCTTGTCCTTTGCTACAAAAGGATTGGGCACCTTCCTGACCTTATTTACTTTTGGTACTTGTTGCTCGTTACAATTTACCTTATCACAAAACTATCTGTTACCACTTATTTGATGCTCAGAGAACACCTTCTGAAAACTGCTTATCATTTCATACTGCTCCTTGTTGGGTTCGACACTCTTACTTATCGAAAGAATCGATAGATCCCCTATACTTGTGGGTCATCACCTACTTGCTGGCTTCAACGTCCGGCACCAGAGGTCGGGGACTCCTCGAGGATGAGTAGGGCATGTGAGGGCGGGGCATGGTGTGCTAGCTGGCGTCCGTATCCGTGTTCTACTCTTCCTCATGGAACCACATCTCCACTTCACGGCTCTTGAACCCCGCCTGTACATAGAGATCGCGAGATGGAGGGCGTCGGTCGCCCGCGTAGAATAGGTTTAGGGTCGGGTTTCTTTTATTTTTCATCCTATAAAAGTTCAAAATGTAATGAAAATCTGCCATGTTTGCACTAATCTCGGCGGTGTATATGAACTTTCACAATAATATACATATTGTAGGAGTACTAGCAAGATGCCCGTGCGTTCCGGAAGATCAAGATCTTGTGGGAGAAAAGGATGAATGAGGAAAGCCTTATCGCAAATGTGGAGAGGAGTGGGGTAAATTGTCATAGTTTCCTTCCTATCCGTTAGATATAGATTGGCGGCCTATATTGCGGGATGACAGGCACCATCATCACCAACTCTGCTTTTATTGAACCAAGACAAATCTAAAAAACCCAACTAAGCCAACCTCGAGCATTCGCAGGAAAAAGACCGAATAGCCCGTTTTAGTCGGGATTACGGATTACTAGTGGTAGTACCGATGGATCGCATAAATCAACATTTTTGAGGGAACACCTAGTTTAAAAGGAAAAAAGGTACCTCACAACACTCTGTCGCGTGCATTGCACCCCACACGTTCGGTCTGCACACGGCTCACGCATAAGCGGGCAGCCGGACTTGCCTCTTCAGCGACCGTGGGACTGCACTTGGAGAAACCGACCATCGCCAACTCCCCCAGCGCGAAAATCCTCCCCTTCCCCCACACAAAAATTCCCCCAAATTGATTCATCGCCCTTGAAAATATTCCCAACCCCCTCCCCGTCCCCCTCCACTCCATTCGCTCTAAAGCCGCCCTCCCGCTGCGCCGTCGTGGCGGGTTCATCGAGGGGCCTTGCAGCGATCCTCTCGCTCAACGATGCTCTCATAGGCCGTCCTCTAGCAGCGCCGCCACCTCAGCTACGTTCTTGTGGGCGCCGCGTCGGCGTCGCCCTCTGGCGGCGTTAGGTGTGGAACGCGCTGGTCAGCTTCTCCCATCGCACATTCTAGGAGGCCCCGTTCATGTCGGTGTAGTCTGAATGTTAGGCGATAGCATATTAATCTCCTTTGTTTGCGAAGTAGTTTCTTTGTCAATATGCTATGCTTAGAAGCTTCCTTGCCTGTCGCACTCAATGCTTAGCTGAGATGGCATGCCAAGGCCGATTAGTTGCTAAAATATCCTGCCATATATTTATTGTGGCGTGGATTGCCATGGTCTAGTAGCCAATCTGTTAGGTGAAATAGCTCTACACGTTTTATACTCGATCTTTGTTGCTGCGATGGCCTTGATAGTTTGATGGTTGTGTGCTCGGCCTCATTGATCTTTGAAACAGACTGCCATAATTTAGCACTCAAATCTGTTTTCTGAATTAGCTTTACATATATTCCGTTACTTAGATCTGCTCGTCCAAATATCTTGCCATAGCTTTAGACATCGGCCTAGGTATTTTTTCGGACTTCATAAAAAGCATATATGTTTTTCCTGTAATATCTAGTAGAAGAACTAATTTGTATGTCTAAGATGGACATGACTTGGATAACCGCTTGAAGATTCTCCGCTGCATATGTCGAGGGGTTGAAAACTTCATGAACTTTATCGGAGCTGAGTACGGTGGTCAAAATCAGATGTGCTCTGCCCGTGTAGCAGTTGTATGAATTCAGTTACAAGACCCGATCAACTATGCAAAATCATCTACACTTGTATGGGATGTCGGTCACATATACTAGGTGGGTTCATCATGGTGAAGGCTGTGAGCGTCAATTTTATTGACTACGTGGAAGCAGCGAGATCACCATCTTGATCTCGATGCTCGGTGGAAGAGGAGGAGGAGGTGGTGGTGGCGGAGCCGATGAGTTTGTCCAACATTGAAACAATGCTCGAAATGCTCGTGCTTCCGTGAACTTTCACTGCGAGAAGAAAAAGCGGTGGGCCGCATGTTGGAACAATGCAAGCGTTGTTGTCACCCGGAAATAAGCTCGGTATTCTCAGCTATGGTCACTTTTCTTGGTGAAGACATCGGCGGATGACCAACAAATCATTCGATCGATGTTGGCTGCTTTCCAAATCTTTCCCAGATCGTCTGACTGCCCACACCTCTGATAAAATGAAGAATTTCCTTCGTGCGGTTGGACTTGGATATGATATTATCCATGTTTGTAAGAATAATTGTGTTACATTGGAAGGATTATGCCAACAAGTGAATGCCGAAATGCAAATCATCAAGATGGAAAGATGGCGATCTTGTGAAGAGGGTTCGATAATGTTACAGACATTTTCCAATTACACCAAGATTAGGAGGTTGTTTCATGATCTTTGAAACAAGAGAGGATGTATTGTGGCATTCTAGGAACCAGAATTGGAGATCGAATGTAATGAGCCATCCATCTCATGGTAGTGAGTGGAAAAGCTTCAATGATAAACACAAAGAGTTTCTTTTGACCAGAAACATTAGACTTGGCTTAGCGGATGGATTTAACCCATTTGGCCACGGGCGCCACTATAGCATGTGGCGGTTGCTTTTATCCTTACAACATGCCTCCAAATTACGCAAAGAATCAAACTACATGATGGCCTTGCTCATCCAGGTCCAAAAAGTCCTAGAAAGGATTTTGATTTGTTCATGGAGCCTCTTGTGGAGGAACTTCAACAGCTATGGAAGGTGTTCTCACTCGAGACCTATATAGCAGCCACCGGTGACTTCTTTACGTGTCTGTTGTAATTTGGTGCATCCATGATTATCGGCTTTGGGCACTATGTCGAGGCGACACATGGTTACAATGCATGTGTTCTTTGTGAGAATCATGTCATCCAAATACTTAGCAATCTGTTACATTGGACACCGGTTTCCTTGCCAAGGACAAGCCACATCCTAGAAAATACCGAGACATGTGTTCAATGCAAAGCATGAAAACCGTGATCTAAGAGGCTCACCGGATGAGTTGCAAGTGGAATTAGAAGGTCGGGCATATTACAGAAACCATCGGTAATGGTAGGGAAAAGGGCATGTACGATAGAAGAGATTATTGTTTACCCGAGGTCCACTTTGTGGGACTTGGGTATTGGAAAGATTTGGATCTGCGGCATAATCTTGATGTGATGCACATCGAGTAAAATATATGTAATGACATTATCGGCACACTTCTTAACATTGAAGGCAAGGCGAAAGATACCTTAAAATCTAGGATTGATTTGACACACAGGTATCGAGAAAAGATTTGCAGGTGCAAGATGAAGGTAAACCACGGGATATGGCACGGTTGTATGCGTCTTGGACAAGGTAAAAATAAAAGAATTCTGCGAGGTCACATCACGTGTGAGATTCCCACATGGATTTGCTTCCAACCACGAAAGGAGAGTCGGTCAGATGGAAACAAGGTACAAGGGTTGAAAACTCATGAATGCCACGTCCTACTTCAAAGGGCTTTTTATCCTTAGAGGATTGGACCATACAGCTTATCTGAGCGATTGCGAGTTGGGACAATTCTTGAGGAACTCTGCGATAGAAATATCGAGGATAGATGCTTTGGAGCGTCTTAGAGACAAGATATCCTATGCGACCTTGAGAAGATATATCCTCCACCTTCTTTGATGTGATGGTGCATTTGTTGTTCATCTACGATGAGGCACTACTTAGAGGTCGATGCAGTATGGTGGATGTACCCTATTGAAAGCGCTAGGCACTTTCAAGGGCTATGTTAGGAAACGAGCTAGACCGAGGGTTCCATTGCGAGGCCTACATTGCTCTGAAGCGTTGACATTACGCTCAAAATACATTGAAACGGTGATCGACTTAGCAAAGAGGTGGGTGAAGACAATCCGGGCTCAATGTTTTCGATTATTACATTAGAGTTCTGAGGGAAGAGTCGACAAGAGGACAAACCTAAAGATTTGGACAAAATGGTTTGGTATGTGTTGAATAACTGTCATCGAGATACTACCTTATATCAAGTAAGTGCGATGTGCAGCTTATACATCATAATGTACTAAACTTGCAGCACATTCTTATATATTTAGATGTTTGGCGATCACTATGTTGTGCGGCATCTACAAGAGGAGATTCTTGCCGCAAAATCCAAGAAACATTGACAAATTGGTTATGGCAGGATTTGCGAAATGGTTCAAGAACCATGTAAGCTTTTGAAGTGCTGCTTATTAACTTTTTAATATATTGAGTACATAAGATGATCAGCTTGTCTATTTTCTAACCATAGGTTAAGAAGATGCGGGAGGATGGGCGGGCGATTGATGATGCCCTTTACTCACTAGCAATGGGTCACGATACTCGGGTAAGACATTATGAATCTTGCGTTGTTGGAGATGTGCGCTACAACACCCTTACGAGATGAAGGCGGAAGACACAAAGCAGTGCCATCATGAGCACGGATCGTATGACAAAGAGACAAGACTGAAATGTATGCTAACATACAGACATTGTTCGGTTGCATTATATCTCAGTTTCGAGGATCATTGGTGTGTGGTTACATTTGTCTTGTCGTTGGTATAACCTGTTTTCGAGGATCAAAACCAGGCTGATGATTATTTCAAATCCATCAATGTCAAGGCGGCGTGCAGACCAACGAGCCTTTTATTTTGGCAAATCAAGCAACACAAATATTTTCTTGGAAGACACATTTGCCGTAGTGATATGGAGAAGTATTGCAAAGGTTTGAGCGAGAATTCGTTTATGAAGTTGCACAACAAGATGATGCTTACTCTGCTCCGATGTACAAGATAACACGATGTATCTAATATCTTTGAGAACCATCACGTCAATGGCCTTGGCGAAAAGATTGCACAGTCGTCTTGTGGACATACAAGAGTTGATCAAGAAGAAGCCAGCGTTCGAGGGCGTTGAGGCGAAGAAGAAGATGACCTTGGGAATTACGATTCAGGCGATACACATGGCGAAGATGTTGGCGCTGCTGCTGCGAGATGATGATTACATTGCTTTTATCGTATTGCCTATCGGAAGGCGTTTTTATCTACTATGTGAAATTTTGTTTGCTATGACAACTGAAACCTGATGAACATGTTGTTTAGTATTTTCTTGTGAGAACATCACTTGTTATGTATGCTGATTTGTGTTTGGTGATTGTATGACAACTAAAACATGATGATATTGTTGTTTAGTTATACTCATATTTGGCTGTGAAACTTGAATTTGATGACATAGTTTCTGTTGGACTGCAATTTGCTCGGCGTCTTGAATGAGAACAAAGCTGACCTGACAGGGCCTCTGCTATTTATTTATTTATTTATATGAGCAAAGGGATACACCCTGATTTCCGTTAATAGAAATCATTAGATGTTCACAACACTATGCCCGCCTGCTACGGGTTTCATTCATTACTAGTTTCACAAAGTGCTCATGTCGTAGCCTTGAATACATCACGAGTGCTACATACTCTGCAAATAAAGAGACAATCATCCTCTGAGCACATCGATTTTTCCCATTATCTTCACAAGCTCTTTCATCTCCTCATTCTTGTCAAGGCCGTTCGCGATTGTTGCTAGCCATGATCGGAAGGCGCATCTTTAACCTTACGTCTGCATCTTCCTCTTGCCGTTCCTTGATTACTTGTCCAACACCCCAACCTGCTGGTATTGGGATTCTCGGCTAACCAAATAATCAGCGTAGTTGCATTCCCCATCAGCAACTTCCTAGAAATATGAATCACGAATCTTCCCTTTTACTGCACGAATCAAATTGGAAGATCATCAACGGACTATTAAAAAATCACAAGCGAAAGCAGCGAACAACACTTAAACATATTATTACCCCATGATTCGGGCATTTGTAGAAGACTTCGACCAGGGTTGCGGATTGTGATTGAGATCCGACGGATGACTTCGGCTGCGATCTGCGCGTGCGTGCGAGGTGTGATGAGACCCCAGGCGATGAATGCGGGTGGCGACTTGGCGCATATCTGGTTGTTACTGCTGAAGAAGCGGTGGAGCGAGCAACCAGCGGACATGGTTGCTCGGCGAGCTTCGATGCTAAGCGAGTAAGTAGAAGAGGAGAAGCAAGCGTTGGATATGTCGGTTTCATTACTTGCGAGTAGCATAGCACCATATATAGTCATAGTCTAGGTTTGGATTGAACCAGCTACGAGAACACGTCTTTCTTTTTCTAAAACTTCGGCAACATCTCTTTCTTGGTACACTAGCTTGTTCTTTCGCCTTCCCAAGTCTTTGATTTTCTTTCCTTTTTTGCGAGGAAGGAAGGAGGACAAAATTGAGAGTTCCTCGGACTCGAACCCAAGACCTCTCGGTTGAAAACCAAGGGTGCTAGTCACTTATGTGGCGAACGTTCCCTGTGAGGAGGACGGCAGACGAACGCATTTTTCTTACAGTTTTCTTCCTATATATAAAAAAGTATGCTACTTGGTGTCCCCTTAGTCAAAAAATGATTGTGCCAACCTTGAACGTTCAATTGACATTCAACATCTGTCGCGTTTCTTCAGTCTCTTCTTCCTCGAGCCGCCAAAGCCAAACCAGCGCCGGCGGGACCGCCTGGTCTCGCCTCCCACGGCTCCTGTTCATTCCCGTCCGAGGCCTCACCATCGTCATCCCCCTTGGTTCGCTCGCCTTGGCGCCGCCCTCCGGTGTTGTCAACATGGTCAACAACCGAGAGGAATAAGGAGATGACTGTACATTGTGAGAATAGCGGTAGGGACCAGCCTTGTGATAATTTGTTTTTGGGACGGAGAAGGGTATCAAGCTGGGTTGTCGGGACCCGTGGCCCGTCTAGCCCAGGCTTTTATTTCATATGTTTAGCACATGACCAGCCCATTTTGTTTTTTCCTTTACGAAAAATGGCTAGCCACTATTTTGTTTTTTGAATAACCAACATAGGCCTACTTGCTTTTCTCGCCTCTTGGGAAATCTTTCAAGATGAAGAGGATGCATTTTGCCTAGAAAATGGAATATAAGTAATAAGAAATGGGCTATAAGTAATAAGAAATGGGCTATAAGTAATAATAAATGGCACGTAAAATGAAAAAATACAGCAAACAGGCAATTAGTTCCCAAATCTGTTTTCTTTGGATTTTGATTTTTAAATTTCATTGTTTTTGTGCGGGTAAAATTTCATTGAATTTAAATTAAGGTATATTTAGATTTAAAATTAATTTGAATCTGGCTAGAAATTTACGTGTTGTATGCTGTTTGGGACAGATTTGGAGTCGACTTGTGGGTCTACTAGGTTGGCGTGTACTTTGGCTTTGTCAACTTAGTCCTAAGCGATTCTATGCAGATGACCGTTGGATGTTAATCCACGGCCATCTCTTCTTCAATATCTGATCTTCTTGCTCGGCCGCCCAAACCAGCTCGGTGGGACTGCTGCTCCGCCTCCTGTGGCGGCTGTGCTTTGCCCTGAGCACCGCCCACCCTACTTCATTGCTGGCGGGACATTCCTCTACTCACCCACACCTCCTGTTATTTTACGGCGCGCAATTTGGACCATTAAACCCTCGTACTCCCCGCGTGGGCAACCATTGCGAGTCTTCCCCGGCTCCGTGTCGTTCCTTCCTAGGCCTCGCCGTCGTCCACCGCCATGGTGCTCTCGGCGCGTCTTGGTCAGCGTGGTCAACGAACAACATCCATCGACCGTGGAATGCAGCAAAATAATGATTCCTCCACGACAGTGGGACCCACAGAATGGCCTCTGTATT
>JAHIAM010012615.1:0-12297 GCA_021605205.1 Aegilops longissima
AACAACTTTTGTGCTGTTTTTATTTTGTATGTTAATTCAAATATATTATTTTAAATAGGTTTTGAAGATTTCATGATGATTTGGATGCACCTTCCTTCCCATGACACGAAGGCAAGCATTACGAACCTGGTGAATTCTTGTGTGTGTTGCATATGCACGGTGGCAACACCACCCAGCTTATATCATGCGTCATTTTATGTGAGGATGAGATCCTATTCATGGGTGCATTTTAAAGAGTTTATGCTAATGAAGTTGACATGTACTATGATGGAAATCACCGTCATATGTCTTCCATGCATACCGAAAGGAAAAGCGGGAAGGCCTCTGTCTTGGGTGAACCGGGCTTGCCCTAGTCCTCCGTCGAGAGCAGTCGTGTCGTATGACATGAGGGGATGTCGGCGTGATGTTTTCATCATTGTTTGAGATATATGCATTGTTGTGCTAATCATGCAGGAAATATTACAACCTCCTAAGTCGGCCGTAGATCGAGTCTTGTGCGATAACCCCATACTTTCTTCATACTACCACTCGTCTCTACACCAAGTAGGGTGCAGTTCGATGAAGTTGTCAACCCTTTCCTACTTTTACACCGTCTGAAGAGAGCCGTGGTGGGACATACTAGAGGCATCCAGTTAGTCATACCACCGGATCAAGGAAGCATGGGTGTTTGAGTTTGTAGCCGAAAGGGTAGCTCCCAGGTTTGCCTGTGTATAAATTTTGTGATCCCATGTTACGTCGAGGTTGTAGCCTCCCCACTTAGAGTTTTGCTAACGGTGTTGTGGGTGATTCCGGACACATGTGAGTTAAGGTGGTGTGTGCAAGTTAGGTGTGTTTTCAACAAAAAGACCATAGAGCGAATTAGTCTCGATGGACTAAAGAAATCCGTTACTGCGTGGGTAAAAGTACTCCCTCTGCGAGATTAAACCTATTTGAATAGCCAGTGTCCATGGTTAAGGATTACAGTTTGGGATGGGTCAAGTGTGCGGTCTTGGAGGTGAAACTATTAAACCGGAAATGCGATTGTGACTTGTGATAATTTATGATTACTATTTGGATGTGGACTAACCCGTGATATTTTTCGGTATTCTTGAATATCCACAGGATGGTTCTACCTCCTGGATATTCATTGTGGCATTTCTTTTAAAGCCCTTTATGTGGTGTCGCTTAGGCCTGGTATGTAACATTTCTTTTAAAGCCCTTTATGCGGTGTCGCTTAGGCGCTGCATTGTAGCATTCTTTTAAAGCCCTTTATGCGGTGTCGCTCGGGCCTTGGTATAACATTTCTTTTAAAACCCTTTATGTGGTGTCGCTCGAGGCCTTAGGTATACATTTCTTTTATAAGCCCTTTATGTGGTGTTGCTCGGGCGCTTGACTACGGCATTTCTTTTAAGCCCTTTATGTGGTGTCGCTCGGGCCTTGGCATTAGCATTTCTTTTATAAGCCCTTTATGTGGTGTCGCTCGGGCCTTGCATTATGACATTTCTTTTTAAAGCCCTTTATGCGGTGTCGCTCGGCCTTGATTGTAGCTTTTCTTTTGAAATCCTTTATGATATTTATTTCATAATCCTAATAATACCATATTATTGCATATCCATAAATAACATGCTTGCCTGGCGAGTTTTACTTATCTCATGTGACTAACGTCTTGAGCATAATATATTTTACACATCTTTATTAAATCATGCATGTGTTCATTATGTTTTGCGGTACATTCAAAGTACTCAGGCTTGTCCAGGCTATTGTCTTGGCCAGATTTCATTGCGGAGAGGGCGTTGCGATAGCGGTCCCAGATCCTAAGCAACAATGATAGCAACCAGGAATAGGAGTTAACTGGTCATTTGTTCTGGAAATGGAGTCACATAGACGGATGATTTTCAACCCCTTCGGACAACCTCTAGAAACCATTTGTTGTACTCACAGACCAGAATGGTCTTGTACTACATATTTTTACTTGCTTGGAATTTACGTATCAAGTTGGTGCCTCATCATTAACGATTATCCCAGGGCTGATGAGTACAAAAACCATTTTGGGAATTAGTACGGGAGAATCGGTGCCAACATAGGCCTTGCGATCATTGCGAGGCGAGTTAGGAAGGAGAGACCTTTATGCGCACCCAAGTGTTGAACCTTTCTTGTCGATCTCGCTCTCTTATCCACCGTATCCATGGCTGGCGCTCAAGAGCCGTCTTTGGCCCCTGCCCTTCTGCTCCGTCGCTCGGGGCGCTGTCGATGTCAAAACCGGCGGATCTCGGTAGGGGTCCCGACTGTGCGTCTAAGGCGGATGGTAACGGAGACAAGGGACACGATGTTTTACCCAGGTTGGGCCCTCTTGATGGAGGTAAAACCCTCGTCTGCCTTGATTGATATTGATATTGTGGATGTTTACAAGAGTGGATCTACCACGAGATCAAGGGCTAAACCCTAGAAGCTAGCCTATGGTATGATTGTAAGGGTTGTTGTTGTCCCTCGGACTAGAGCCATCCGGTTTATATAGACACGGAGAGGGCTAGGGTTACATAAGTCGGTTACAATGGTAGGAGATGTACATATCCTGTCGAAGCTTGCCTTCACGCCAAGGAAAGTCCCATCCGGACAGGGCGAAGTCTTCAATCTTGTATCTTCATAGTCTTGGAGTCCGGTTGATGATGATAGTCCGGCCGATGATAGTCCGGCCGATGATGGTGATCCGGCCATCCGGACACCCCTAATCCGGGACTCCTCGGTAGCCCCGAACCGAGGCTTCAATGGCGATAAGTCCGGCATGCGTGTAGTCTTGGTGTTGCAAAGGCGGGTTCTCCTTCAAGTTCTCTACGCGAGCGAGTGTCACTTCCTCTTCAATGTTGCGCGTCTTGGCTTCCACGCCCAATAGGCCTTCTTCCGCGCGCGCGTTGCGTGAAAAGCCAGGCGTCTTTTATGTTTACCCCTAGTTGTCGAATAATCTGCCTATAAGGGAGGCAAGAATCCAGATCCAAATCACCATCTTCCTCTAGCAAATACTCATCGGGCGCTTTCGACCAAGAATCCATTCCATCATGGACCGTCACGCGGCTCCTCTTCTCGCGCTCGGCCCTTTGCCGGAGATTGGAGGAGATGCTCATTCCGCTGTAGCTGGTGAAGCCTCCAAGTGGGGATATCTCCCTCCGGCCTTCATGGTTCCGGTTCGAGCCGGGCTGGCCACCTACAAAGGTGGGAAGCAAGCGGAGGTTACCCCAAATCCCAACAAAGGGGAGGCGGGTATGCTTCGTCCCCTATCGATAAGGGGCTCAGGTTCCTGTACATCCATTCCTCCGCGGGCTCACGGAGTTCTCGGACTCCAGCTTCATCACCTCACGCCCGCCTCAACCACTGCATATTGCGAGGTTACGTAGCTCTTCTTGAGCTTTTCCTGGCGTCGAGCCCCACTTGCGTGTGGAAGAGGTTGTTCGCCTTGTACCCGCTCTCACGAGGGTCCATATATCAAGTGGCACGAAATATGGCGCATCTGCGGGACGGATATCCATCCGGAACCCCTAAGAGCCAGTGAGCCTTGGAATGGTTTTATATAGAAGGCGCTCCGCTGCGGACCTGTTGGAGCGGCCTCCGGAGTTCAGCAATGCTCCTCTGAAGAAAGCGCCTTAGTTGGCGTCCATGAGCCCCATCGGAGGAAGACAAGGCGTCCATTATTTGATGGGCGAATAAGATTCTTGGCCCATGTCGGGCTTGACCATGATTGGAATCATGGCAACATGTATCTGTGAGGTGCAGCCACTACAATCTGAGGGCCACCCATGTGGTATTTCAGCGGGGAGGATGATGCCACCCGTCATGGCGCAAAAGGGCGGATTCGGCGAAGATCTGGTGGCGATCTGTCCGGCCTGTATAAGGGGAGAAGGAGGATTTCCTTGGACGAACCCGTTAAATGGGTTTTCCATGAATAATCCCGGCCTTGGGTAGCGAACACTCTGCGTGTCCGACCCGTGCCTTCGAAACTTAAGTTTCTTATATTGTGTTCTTCTTTCGGCGCGAGGAACTGCGCCGGACCGTGGAGGCATGCTAAGTCCGGCTCCGCGGCGAGGATCGAGAGAGATCCGGGATCCGGCCTCGAAGAGGATCCGGACATAAAGGTGGAGCTAATCGGCGGGGTGTTCCACCAGCTCAGCATGGACAATTCTTTGAGTTGCCATCACGGCCGACTATCCGGACTATATCCGGCTTCCCGGTGATTGCGGCCCAAGCCACGACACGTCATTCCTTCCTTGCTTATTTCGACCACCGTATATGATGGCGCTGTCGGAGGCGCCCCTAAATGACAAGCGAGCCAGCGGTGGCTGACCAACAAGGCAGTTCGGACCGATGGCGGAAGAGGCGGCGCAAAATGAAAGCTGTCGCCGCAAAGGTGTAGCTCACAATTCATTATTTGAAACAACGTTCCTAGGAAGCGTTTGAGTGCTCATGACTTTTATAGGGAAAAAAGCGTGCCGGACTGCGGCGTGGAAGTTGTCAATCCAACCTCTACCAGCGAGGCTCCCTTTTGGTCGGGAGGGGGCGGCGCAAAACCGCAGTGGACGTTCCTCCGAGCGGAGGATGCGAAGGACTGTCCGCCACCAAGTTTGAGGTGGAAGTGCCCTGAATCACAGGCCGGCCGGAGTATTCGTGTGCGTGCTTCTCCCGAGGCGTTGAATGCCTTTAACACGGGGCGCACCTTCGTGCTGCTCAAGATGGTTTTATCGAGCCCGCAGGCAGTATGTAAAAGACATACTGGTGAGAGAATTTAATAGTTATATATGCAGGTGGCCCCGAGACTTAAAGTAGTTATATTAACTGATTTAAGGATCATATGAAACATAGGATCTTACGAGAAGAATACCCAACTGTCTCGGGAGCTGCAGAATGCAAGGCCCAGCTGGAGGCCGCACTTTACTGGCTGAGAGAGAAGCATGAGGACCTCTCACAGTAGCGCATTATTTTAGAAAGATAAGTAGCGTTTGGCCTTTGCACAAGCCTGAAAGAAAAATGCGTTGCAGGTGCTGCGGACAAGATCCGGACAGGCAAGAACCTGCGCCAACTAAAGGCGGCGAGAGGTGCTTTGCATAAGGTGCAGCATAGAAAGAACAAGCTCAGGATGCCCATGCCCAGCTTGGAGAAAGAGCTGAAAGAGCGTTGGGCGAGTGTCGGGCTCCGTTAAAGAGAATCAGCAACCGTTGCGGCATATATAGTAAGTGCTTGGCGAACTCCTTTGAAAAGAAGAGTTGGCGAGAAGTCAATTGCGGAATATATGCGAGGTATGCTCACGAGTCGCCTGCGGAGAGATGCCGTATCAGCGGGTGATCAACTTCGGTGTTGCAACTGATCGAGCGAGTTCGGCGGGCAATGAGTGGCGTCATCCGAGCGTTATGGCCAGCCTTCTCCTTACCGAGGGTCTTGGGGAGCTTGCGGAGAAGCTGCGGGAGTGCGGCAGCGCTTCCATTTATGGAAGATTCGACTGCCGCCAAGGTGCGAGGAGGCTGGGCCATGGTAAAGGCGTGGTACAGAAGGCGGACCCCAACCACATGGCGAAGTCGGACCTGTGGGGCCCGATGGGAAGGAGATCCTGTGAGTTTAGTATCTGACCAAGTGGAGTTGGCGCTAAATTTCCAACATGGTATAAATTAGACAACTGTTAGGCAGGGATTGAGGAAGAATACAACGGTCGATTTGACACGTATTATAAAATGACATACAAAATGCCTTCTAGCGGATTGTAGATCGTTTGTCTTTGCCGACCTTTTAAGCCCGACCTCGGGACCCTAGAGTCAGGTGTGTCGAATACCTTCTCGGTTATGAAACAACGGGTATGCATGGAGACCAGCGTAGGGTCATCGGTGCTTTATTAGACAAGTGCCCAACTAGTTATGTTATATTACATGGGTAGTAAAACATCTTCAGGGAGAATAGTTCGTTAAGGGTTCCTTTCCTCTGGGGTGGCATGCCCTAAAGTGCATGTCCGATCGTGAAAAAGCAGAAAAACATCAGGGGCAGATAATTAAGTGGATAAAAATCATCTTTTAAGTCACCGACGAATATTCCCTTAAACGCTAGCTTTCGGCTTCACCCGGTCGAGGTACACATCCGGTGACCAGCGTAACAATCGCGAGAGGTGCTCCTTTACCTCCTAGCGAACAATTGGGAGCGTGGGGTA
Organism: Aegilops longissima; assembly: GCA_021605205.1. Classification (NCBI taxonomy): domain Eukaryota; kingdom Viridiplantae; phylum Streptophyta; class Magnoliopsida; order Poales; family Poaceae; genus Aegilops; species Aegilops longissima. The sequence goes on from JAHIAM010012615.1 coordinate 6,158, forward strand.
AGCAGGAGCGAACAACCAGCTTGGCCAAAACTTAAGTCATATCGATGCATATAATGGTGAATAAAAGGTACATGTGGGCTTGACACATGTGTTGGGCATAAGCCGTATAATTAAACGGTAAAAGCCCCGAATATAATAGTGCGGATAGCACATCAATTCTTGTATGACGTTGCAAGTAGGCCTTAAGGCTTGGATGAATAGGGTTGAAGAAAAAAGATAAACAAAAGGCAGCTGAAGTAAAAAAAAATTGGGCAGGGAAAGGGCGAACTCTTAGTCGGCCTAAGCTAGAATCGTCGGGCGGGCTGCGTTCCATGGGTTCGGCTCGATTCGGTTATCCGATGCATTTTGAGGCGGTATGCTCCGCGGTCGGACTTGATCGATGATGAAGGGCTTCCCATTTGGGCAGCTTGTCCTTTTCTTGTCCGTGGCGTAGAACCGATTCGCCAGCGTTGTAAGTCTTGGCCCGTACTTCTCTGCTTTGATATCTTGAGCCTGCTGGCGATAGAATCGGAGCGAGCCTTGGCGGCGTCGCCTCTTCCTCAATCGTCCAAGCTGTCCTGCCGATCAACGCTTTCCTTTCTTCGTACATCGCTTTTCGGTGAGTCATGAATGATGTCGCGGGCAAAACTCTTGCGCCGTATACCATAAGAATGGTGTGAATCCGGTATACGGTTAGGCGTTGTCCGCAGCCCAGTCGGTCGAGCTCCTCTACCCGGTCGTGTCGGTTACGTGAGGACCGCACTATGCAGGTTTAATGCGCTCATTATTAGACCATTTGCTCATTCCACTTGACCGTTGGTTTGAGGATGGTGGCGGAAGCGTGTCGAGCTTGATGCCCATATTTTTGCACCATGATTTAACCTCGCCGGTGAAGTTAGTGCGTTATCGGTGATGATCTTTGTGGGGACACCATGCGGGTACTACCCGGATATAAAGTTTATCACTGGTCCGGACTCTGCCGTTTTAACTAGCTTGGCCTCTATCCATTTGGTGAATTTATCCACCATAACCAATAGGTACCTTTGATTGTGGGTTCCCCCTTTAAGTGGTCCAACCATGTCAAGCCCCGGACCATGACGGCGGGTAATGGGTATTGTTTTGAGGCGGTGGGTGGCATATGGCTACGATTAGCAAAGAGGCGACAACGGCGCATCTTTGGACTAAGTCTGAGCATCTGCTCGGGCCGTCGCGATAAAATCTTATGCGGAATGCCTTTCCTACAAGGGCCGAGCTGCGGCGTGGTGTCCGCCCTAGTCCGGCATAATTTCAGCCGGGAGGTTTCGCCCTTCCTCTTGAGATACACCTTTGAAGGACTCGGTTGTGCTTTTCTTATAAAGTTCTCCCTCATAGACCTTGTAGGCTTTAGATCGCGGACAATGCAGCGGGCCTCATTTTGGTCTTGGGAAGCTCCTGCCTAAGCAAGTAGGCGAGAATGGTTACATCCGCAGGCGATTACTGCCATTATGTCGTAGGCGGAAGGTGTTATGTCATCGGCTGAATCGCGGTTAGTGCGGCTTGTTCGGTTTGTTAGTTCGGACTCCTCTTCCCATAATGCGGATGGCTTGAAGAGCCGTTCGGGAAGATTTAGGAGGGACAGCGTCGCGTTTTGCGCAATGCGTGCCGATCGTCGGCTGCTTGGTTATTATCTCGGACTCGTGATGGAATTCAAGTCCTTGAACCGGCTGACATTTTTAGGACAGCGTTGCGATATGCTGCCATTTTGGATCTTTGGCGTCAAAGTCTCCGTTTATTTGGGATATTGCGAGGTTTGAATCGCGCACCTCTAGGCGTTGAATGCCCATGGAATTGCCATCCGGAGACCATGTAAAGGGCCTCGTATTTAGCTGCGTTGTTGGAGTCCGTGTACATTATCTGAAATGCGTATTGGACTGTGTCCCGGTCGGGGGCGTCAACAGCAACCTTGACCCCATCCGGCTAACATTTTAGAGTGTCGAAGTGCATAATCAATTGGAGTATGCCGTATTCTTTAGGGAGTTGACCGGTCCATTCAGCGACAAGTCAGCCAAAACTTGTGACTTTATAGCTCCGAGGTTTGTAAGATATATCAAATGGTAAGAGCTCAATGGCCCATTTGCAATCCTGCCGTCGCGTCATGATTGTTTATAATGTCGTTAAGTGGTACTTGAGAGGCCTTGTTATCGAACACTCTTGAAAGTAGTGTCGACTTCGGGATGCCATGAACACGCGTATGCTATCTTACGATAGTGCGGGTAGCGGACTTGCGAGGGTTAACACGTGGATCGTAGTATACTGGTTTTGAAGAGAATTTATGCCCTTTTGTTTCTCGTTGACGCAGTACGCGCTTACAACTTGATGCGTAGCTGCGATGTATAACAACATTGGTTCGCCCAGGTTGGGCCTAGCGAGACGGTTGTTGCCAATATGGCCTTTATTTCTTGAGTCCGGCGGTGGCATCCGTCCACTCGAAGTGTTGATCGCCTAAGGAGCGATAGAGGTAATGCCTTTTCTCCTAGCGGAGATAAAAGCGGCTTAGACATCGCATCGATCAATTTTGTATTTGCTTGAGGTCTTTTGGGATATCTAGCTGTGAGCTCGGATTTTGGCTGGGTTTGCTTCAATTCCTCTACGGATCTGATGAAGCCCGACTTTCCGGTGATCGCCGCAACATTTTCAGTTCAGCTTGATGTCATATGCTCAGAGGTTGTCGAATGTGAGCCTCAAGTCGTCTACTAGAGTTTTGGCGTGTTTAGTTTTGGCGACTACGTCGTCTCGTATCCTCTCTGTTTTGCCGATCTGGGTAGCGGACATATACGAATCATGCTGATATATTTGCGGCGTTTTTAAGTCGAAGGGCATCATGTTGAAGCGAGAATGGTCCATATGGAGTAATGAATGCCGTTGCGGCTTGATCCGCTTCGCCATCTTGATTTGATGATAGCGGTATCGTCCGGAAGCACAATGAATCGTGCCCGAAGTGGCATCGATGATTTGGTCGATCTTGAGGGGGAGGAGGATCCTTTGGGCATGCTTTATTTAGGTCTTTGAAATCGACACATAGGCGCCAGGATTTGTCCTTCTTTGGTACCAATACCAGGTTTGCTAGCCAATCCGGATGCTTGATGTCTCGATGAATCCGGCTTCCAATAGTTTGGCTAGCTCTTTCCCATTGCTGTCTTTTGGGTTAGGAAAATCGTCGAAGAGCCTGTTTGGTGGCTTGAATCCTTTAGGATGTTTAGGCTGTTTACAATCTGCGTGGGATTCGGGCATATCCGAGGGTGCCGGAAAAAATGTCCCAATTTTCGAAGGAATTCTCGCGGTCACGGTGTCTACATCGAGGTTCAATTGTGCCCGATGGAGCCGTCTTTGTCGAGTCCATTAGGTGGACCTGGAATTTTACTATTTCATCTGCTGGTTTAAAGGAGGTGGACTTGGATCTCTTATCGAGTATCACATCGTCCCTATTCACCGTGAGGCCAGCGTGGTGAGTTCCTCTGCCGCTAGGGCTTGGATAGTGCCTCTAAGGCTAATGCGGCTGTCTTGTTTTCGGTAGCGGTGGTATGTCCGATCACTAACGAGTGATTATTCCGCGGGCGGGCATTTTGAGCTTCATGTACCCGTAATGGGTGCGGCTTGAAAAATTGTGAATGCCTCTCGTCCTAGTATAGCGTGATATCCGCTGTTGAGCAGGGCCACTTGGGCGTGACTTCTTCGGATCTGTAATTGTCCGTGAGCGAATACCACATCGAGTGTGATTTTTCTGTGCGGCGCGCCTCCGCTAAGGATTATTCCTCTAAAGGTTGTGCTGCTTCGCTCAATCGGTTCTAGTCTATTTCCATTTTTGAAGGTTTCCTCGTAGATGAGGTTTAATCCGCTGCCGCCATCCATGAGGACTTTTGTAAGTCGAAAGCCGTCTACTATTGGACTAAGTACCGGTCTGGTTGGAGCTCGGGCTGTCCGAATGTAGGTTAAATCGCTGGCGTTGAAGGTGATGGCTGTGTCGCTCCATGGATTGGTTGTTGCTACTTGGTAGACTTGGCGAGGCTGCGGATTATTCGTTTCGCATATTATTTGATCACGAAAGTCTCGAAGACTGTTGATCTGTATGCCGATGTTGTTGGGGTGGTTTTCCATGGCTAAAGCTCCTCTCCACTTTTGGCCACCTGCGTAATATCCAACATGCTCGAAGGCTATGTGTTGGGGGCGCCTTACATCTTGTGAATTTTACGAGGTCCGCTGAGCCATCCTCTAATGCGGTTCCGTGCCCTTTATGGGGTTTTTCTTTTTGGTTTTTGTATCTGGTGCGAGTGTAATGCACCCTTTTGTTGCGGACTAGGGTTGTATTGGGGCGGATTGTCCCAAAACTTATTTTGGTTGTCGGAAACTCTCCATCGCCTAGATACTTCGTACTATGGGCGCTGGTCGTCGGCGTGTAATTTCCCGGCGGTGGCGGTTCAAGATTCCTAATCCGTGCAATTATTGCAAAAAATTGAGATTGCGTTTTCCTCTCGGCGATCCTTTATCCTGATCCATAACGGGAGGAATCGGCCCGATCTTGATGTACCGTCTCGCGGGCTCTTGCGGATTAGAGATAGATCGCATATGTCAGGCGGGCGGGTGGAATTAAGTCGAACCCTACCCATCTCAAGGCTCGAAGGCGAGAAGTTTCGAATTTGGAAGCTTGGATTCTGGGCGTTGTCCAGAGTGCAGTCCGATGCCTAACTTTAAGTTCGTGCTTGATCGAAGTCCGTCCCTCCAGGGAATCCGGCATGGGGGTTGGGGCGGACATGACTAGTTTTCAATATAGGAAGCGTCGCGCATTGTTCCTCTACCACTGCAGCGTGGTGGGTGACACAGGGAGAGTTAATCTCTCTCGGATCGGTTTAAGCCCAATCGTTTGTAGTCATGGCGACTCGCAGCGGGCGATCCAAGAGCTTCGTTCTGGGACGAGAGCTCTATTGGATCCAACCGCTCGGCGAATTCGAGCTGCGTGAAAATTGCTTTTGCGACTTGAGAGGTCATTGTCGAGCGGTGGGCCAGGACGGTCATAAAAACCACCTAGCGGATAGTTTGGCGGCGGCCAGAGGCTCCTTTGGCGAAAATACCGTCCTTGAAGGCGGGAGGAGCATCCTTCCTATCGGTGGCAGCGGAGGAACTCTCAATGAAAGCACCAATGTCGGTGTCAAAACCGGCGGATCTCGGGTAGGGGTCCCGACTGTGCGTCTAGGCGGATGGTAACGAGGAGACAAGGGACACGATGTTTTACCTAGGTTGGGCCCTCTTGATGGAGGTAAAACCCTACGTCCTGCTTGATTGATATTGATATTGTGGATGTTTACAAGAGTGGATCTACCACGAGATCAAGGAGGCTAAACCCTAGAAGCTAGCCTATGGTATGATTGTAAGGGTTGTTGTTGTCCCTCGGACTAGAGCCATCCGGTTTATATAGACACGGAGAGGGCTAGGGTTACATAGAGTCGGTTACAATGGTAGGAGATCTACATATCCGTATCGTAAGCTTGCCTTCCCGCCAAGAAAGTCCCATCCGGACAGGCGAAGTCTTCAATCTTGTATCTTCATAGTCTTGGAGTCGGTTGATGATGATAGTCCGGCCGATGATAGTCCGGCCGATGATGGTAATCCGGCCATCCGGACACCCCTAATCCGGGACTCCCTCGGCGCCCATCTGCGGACCTCCCGGTGTTCTCCATCACCGCGCCAACGCCGCCACCAGCTGGCGGGGAATGAGCAGCAAGCTTCTCGCGCACCCCTCCGTGCGGCGGGGCGGACGCTACGCCACCCATTCTGACCCGGCCGACTCGTCGTCCACGCTTCGTCAGCGACCCGCAGACGCGCGGGCTGCGATACTCGCCACCTTGAGCTCCTGCGTTACCGTCGATCGATGACCTCTATGGCGGCTTGACCGCGTATTGAGCTCGTCCGAGATCGGCGAGCTCTCTGCACCGTCCCTATCGCTACCTCGACCACCTCAAGCAGGGGCGGCGTGTCCGGGACACCTCCACCACCTCGCATCAAGGCGCTGCCCTGCGCACCAAGGAAGCGCGGCCCGTGGCGTGGCCCGCCCGCGGTGCTTTCACGGCGCGAAGAAGCTGCCAAGAAGTCCCTCGGCGCGAAAGCGCTCCTGCACTCCCGGCACCACG
>JAHIAM010012617.1:0-18110 GCA_021605205.1 Aegilops longissima
GTTATCTTTGTGGCGCCCTCGATTCAATCGTACACTAATCATGCATAAATGTATGCGATCAAGATCAAGGACTCACGGGAAGATATCACAACACAACTCTACAAATAAAATAAGTCATACAAGCATCATAATACAAGCCGGGGGCCTCGAGGGCTCGAATACAAGTGCTTTCGATCATAGGCAGTCGTGAAGCAACAATATCTGAATCTGAGATATAAGTTAAACAAGGTGCCATAAGATGGCTAGCACAAAGCTGGGATCTGGATCGAAGAGGGCGGCCTCGCAGGGATCCTCCTAGGTCACTCTGAGTGGTCGTCGTGGTGCTGCGTAGTAGTAAGCACCTCCAGGTAGTAGTAGTCTGGCGGTGGCGTCGGATCCTGGGCTCCATCGTGCAGTTTGCGACAATCGAGTAGAGATAGGGGAAAAGGAGAACAAGGCAACCAGTGAGTACTCATCAAAGTACTGCAAGCAAGAACTACACTACATATGCATGGATATATGTGTAAAGGCCATATCGGTGGGTGAGCTGCAGAATGCGAGTAAGAGGAGATAGCTAGTCTTAGCGAAGACTAAACCACGGACACAGTCTTCTACGAGAAGAGGACAAGCGGAAGTCCTCAAGTAACATCATATAGCAATAATCCTACCGGCAATCCCTGCTCATAACCACGGCGAGGCGACCACGGTTATGTCGGCACTTGAAAGGGTGTGTTTTATCTAGTATCCGGTTCTAGTTGTCATAAGCTCAAGGTACAACTCCAAGTCGTCACTGATTACCGAAGATCACGGCTATCCGAATAGATTAACTTCCCTGAGAGTGCGTAACTTACCAGCAGCTTGATCCCATTTGGCGGACACACTTTCCGGGGTCATGCCGAGCGTAAGATCAACACGTCGCAGCCCACCTAAACTGTGAGAGAGGCCAACACGCGGTCTAAACCTAAGCGGCGAAGTGCAGGCCCATCGCCTACACACACCTGCGTTGCGTCTGTGGCGGAGCAGACCTAGCCCATCAGGCGTTCGGTCCAATCCGGTAGCGCGCCGCTCCGTGTGACGTCTGAAGTGCCGGTGATACCACGGCCGGGATACCCATAACTACTCCGTAGATGGTTAGTGCGTATAAGCTCGTAGCCAACCGGATCAAATACCAAGACCTCGTTAAGCGTGTTAAGTATCATGACGCCACGAGCAGGGCCAGGTCCACCTCTCTCTAAGCGGTCTCAACCTGCCTGTCGCTCCGCCTCAAAGATCCACTCATGGTGCTCCATCGGCCGACCGACTTTAGTCCCACATGTATCATGTATAAGTATATAGTATATACCGTGATCAACTCCCAGTGATCACGGCCCGATAATATAAGCGGAGACGGACAAGAAAGTAGGGCCACGAGATGAAAGTACTAGCATCCTATACTAAGCATATAGGATTGCGGTAAAGTAACAACGAAGTTACAAGGCGGGCTATCAGCGGTATAGGATGTCTGAATACGGTAACAAGCTATACTACTCTAATGCAAGCGTGTAGATAAGAGTAAGCGATATCTGGTGATCAAGGGGGCTTGCTGGTTGCTCGGCAAGAGAGAGAATTCGTCAACACCGTGAGTGAGGCCGGCATCGGCGTCGGTACCAGGAGAGAAGAGGGAAGAAACAATGAATACAAAGTAAGCAGATGCATATCGATGTATGACATGCCAAGCGATGCTAAGCGTGCCCTAACGTGGTATGAAGTCTTGGTTAGGGGAAAACATCAGGGAAGTTTTCCGGTTCGGACGTTGTCGAGACGGATGAACCGGAGAGGAAAGTTTGCAGGTTCGATAGGTTAGGCGTGTGGTGGACGAGCGGATGCGTATCCGGATTAGTCTCGTCGTTACGACAACTTTCATGTTGAAAATATTTTAATCGGATTCGGTTAAAAGATATGATTTTAAAAGATTTTATTAATTTACGGAATTTAATTAATTATTTAATTAATTTCGAAAATGCATTTATGACATCGCATGATGTCATCTTGACATCAGGCGATCAACAGGTTGGTGAGTCAACCTGACGAGTGGGTCCCATGTCATTCTCTAATGTCTAATTAACCTAATCAGATTAAATTAACATTAATTGATTAAGTTAATTAATGATTAGGGTTAATTAATCAAATTAATTAGATTAATTAATTACTTAATTAATAATTAATTAATTAATTAGTTAATTAGTTTTAATTCATTTTCATTTTATTTAAATTTCATTTTAATAAATTAAAAAGCGTTCTTTGGGGGTGGGGCCCCATGTCGTTAACCCGAGGCCATTGAACATCTTGAGCATCGGCGTGCCGTGCCCGTTGAGCGCGACCGAGGGCTTCTGGCGTTGGCGCCCTTGAAGACCAGAAGGTCGTGGCAGGCAGGCAGTGGCCGGAGGCCGCACCAGCCGGGGCAGGGCTGCCAGCGAGCGTTCGAGCGGCAGGCGGGGCAGCGATGGCGTGCAGAGAGGTGGCGCGCCCGTGCGAAGGTTGATCGAAGTGCGGCGCGATAAAGACGCCGGGAATCTGCGTCAGGAAAGAGGCCATCGTGGCGAGGGCGGTCAGGCGGCGAACGGAGTTCGTCGCAGCGCCGTTCAGGAGCATGATGAGAGAAGGACCGAAGGTTTGGTGGCGGGGTCGTGGCCTCGGACGGCGGAGCGAGGAGGAGAGAGCAGGGTGGCGACGGAGGTCGAGCGCGAGCAGCGAAGCGACAGCTGATCGGGAGGGAGGAGAGGAGCCTCCGAGAGCGTGGGGACTAGGGGCGGCTCGGTGGAGCCGGTGGCAGCCGTGAGAGGCGGTTGAGGCGGATTCGCGGCGTCGGAGGCGGAGGGTCGAGGTCGACCAGCGTGAGCTCGTGCTTCGAGGCTGAGGAGGAGGAGCTCCGAGGGCGGTGGGGCGGGAGTAGTCCGGTGGGGGAAGCGCGCGTGCAGGGCGGGGCAGGCGTGCCCAGGCGATGGGATCGGGCCCGATCCGATTGGATCGAGGAGGGAGAGAGTGGGGCGAAGGAGAGGGGTGGGGCTAGGGTTTGCAGCGGGTGAGGGATAAGTGGCGGTGTGGGCGGGCGAGAAATGGGCGGGGGAAGGCCAAGTGGGGAGGGATGGGCGGGGGAATGGGCCAGGGGTTTCCTCCTCCTCTTTTCTTGTTTTTCTTTTCTTTTCTTTTCCTTTTACTTTTAGTTTATTTAAAATGCAGCATTTTACAAAATTAGTGCACCCACCAATATTAGGTTAGCTATTTTAGACAACCCCGAACATTTTAGTTTTGGTTTTGAAACTTTTTATCTTTGCTTTTGTTTTGATTTTTGTTTTAGAGCGGGTTCGAATCAGTGAGGTTAGTCACCATAACAGGGTGATTCTTGTTCCCTAATCATCCGGGTGTTACAAATCTCCTCCACTACAAGAAATCTCGTCCGAGATTTAGGAGGTAGAAGGAAAAGTCCGGGATATTCATCTGTAGGCGATCCTCGCGTTCCCGGTAGCCGTCTTGAGTGATTCGACCCTTTGGACTTTGAGAACTTGATGCTCGGCGTGTGCGGCGTTCAGCTTAGTCGAGAATCGGACGGATGTTCTTTATAGGAGGTCTGTTGCAATTCGAGCACTTCATGGTCCTTTTCGGATTGGGTCCTTGAAGCGCGTCGGAGTTGTGACCGTGGAACACATCGTGAACTGAGAAAGGTTCGACGGAGCTCGATTGATAAGCCACTTTTCCGCCTTTCGGAATAGTGAATGGGCCAATATAGCGAGCTACTTGCCCTTGATCCGGCGGTGAGCACCCTTCATTGGTGATTCTGCGAAGATGGGCCTTTTCGCGAGTTGATAGACCATGTCTTTGTGATAGCGGTCATAATTACTCTTTTAGCGAGGCTAGGCGGTCTTGAGATTCTCGCGAATAATGCGGACTTGTTCTTGGCATGTTGGATAATATCCGGACGAAGAGTGGGCGTTCCCGATTTGACCAGTTCGGAGGGTTGGCACTTTCGTCCATATAACACTTGAAGGGGCCATCTTGAGACTAAGCTTGATAGCTATTATTATAAGAGAACTCAGCATCGGAAGATTCCTCCCATTTCTTGCGAAGGAAGCGACACAAGCTTCGAAGCATGTCTTGAGAATTTGGTTGACACGTTCAACTTGCCCTTGAGGCTGCGGATGAAGCGCGATCTTGAAAGATAAATGAGTTCCCATAGCTTCTTGAAAACTTGCGAATCTTGAAGTGAATAAGCTGCCACGGTCGAGCGATAACGTGGAATACCGTGAAGTGAAACAATTCTGGACATATAGGCGTTGCAAGCTGACTAGCGATGATCGTTTCTTTGACCCGGAAAATGTGCAACTTTAGAAAGCGGTCAATGGCGACAAGAATAGCATCATTACCTTTCTGCGATTTGGGAAATCCGGTGGCGAAGTCCATTTCAACATGGTCCCATTTCCATTCAGGGAATAGAGATAGGTTGCAGAGTTCCGGCAGGCCTTTGATGTTACGCTTTGATGACGACAAGCGTCACACTCGAAAACATGCGAGAGCAATGTCACTGCTTCATATTAGACCACGAGAATCTCTGACGAATGTCTTGATACATCTTTGTCTTGCGGGATGGATACATAGAGCGTATCATGAGCTTCTTTCATAACCTACGAGTCATATTCAGATTTTCCTTCTTACGGCACCACTAAGCGACGCTTTGAAGTACAAAAGCCATCATCGTAATAGTGAAGGATGAGAGGTTTCCTTTCGATGTCTTGTTTAAGCTTATGACTTGAGTCAAATCCTGCATATACTTTGGTGCCACGAGATCGGGTTCAACACGAGGTATAAAGGGAACCACGAGAACAACAGAATTCATCTTTTGGAACTCCGGAGGAGGGGCAGTGCACCGGAGGAACAATATGGAGGTTCAGCTTTACGAGATTCTTCAACAAGTGAGGCTGAACTTGGTGAACACGAGAAGGTGGTTCTTGGTAAGACTTGCGGCTCAAGGCATCAGCCATTACATTAGCCTTGCACAGCGTATAGGAAATACCAAATCAAAGTCTGGATCTCCATCCATCTCTGCAGCGGAGGTTCAGGTCTGGTGAGTAGCAGATACTTCAGACTTTGGTGGTGGGTGAAGATCTACTTAGCGATTACCGAGAAGGTAATGTCGCCCTTTGCTTTAGTGCATGAATAATGGCGACAAGTTCGAGGTCATGGTAGGTAGTTCTCCTCGTGGCTATGGCCGCCGAAGGCATAAGCAACCACTGCGCTCTTGCATTAGACACCGCCTAAACCTTAGCGAGATCGTCCGATAAATAGCGAAGTCCTTCTTAGTATCGGAGGAGCTAGCCTTTGGGGCGGGGCGTCAACTTGTCTTTAAGTGCTGAAACTTTCTGACATTTATCATCCATTGGAATTTAGCGCCCTTATACAGCGGAGTTAGTCGGAGGCACGACAATCTTGGAGAAGTTCTCGACGAATCGGCGACAATAGTAGCGAGACCGAAAACTTCGACTTATGCGTTCTTGGAGGTCAATCGAGAATAGCTTTGAACTTCGTTCGGGGTTGGCGTAATACCATCCTTAGAGATGACATGCCCAAGATAGGTTACTTGGGAAGCGAATTCACACTTGGAGAACTTGGCATAGAGTTGATGCTCTCGTGGCTTTTCGGCACAAAGGCGAAGATGTTGACATGTTCTTCTTCATTCTTGGAATAGATCGGGATATCATCCGGATAAACCACGACGAACTTGTCGGGTAATCCATGAATATATAGTTCATCGAGGCGAAGAAGGTGGCTGGAGCATTGGTTAGCCGAAGACATGGCGGTGTTTTCATTATGAACCATAACGAGTCGAATGCGGTCTTGGGATATCCTCCTCACGAACACGGATCTGGTGGCAACCCAACCTCAAGTCGAGTTTGAGAACAGCGGCGAACCAACCAATTGATCATAAAGATCATTGATCAGGAAGAGGTACTTAATACGAATGGTAGCTTGATTTATGGGGCCGGTAGTCTTGGACCAATCGGTTTGTCCCATCCTTCTTCTTGACAAAGAGAAGGTGCTCCCCAAAACAACTTGGCGAATAAACGCTTTGAAGAGATTTGTCGATTTCCTCCTTTAGCTCAAGGAGTTCATCTGGCGGCATCTTGTAGGGCACGTTTGGCTATAGGAGTGGTGCACGGTTTCAAGTCGATGTGAATTCGACAGCTCTAGCAGAGGAATCTGGAAGTTCTTGAAAGAGCGTCTTGGTCGCAGCGACAGAATGTTCAATTCCCTCGAGGGTGCGGCGTTCAATGCATTCAGCATAGAGCCTTGCCTCGGCATCTTGAACAGGCGAGCATGCTAGCTTACTATTTCATCGGAAGGGTGAAGCGGATGGGCGGTCTTAGTGGGCAAGCGATTGGCGCCTATCGCTTTCAACCAATCCATCCCAAAATGAGTTCGATGTTAGGCGTCTTGAGGATAATGGGGAGGCATAAATTCCAACCCTGATTTCCCGGGGCGTCGGCGCCAACCATGGAGGTTTGACATTGACCCAATGGGGTTTTACCACTACGAAAGTTCATCTCCTCATTAACGTCGTGCTTGTATGCAAAGTCTTGAGACATGAATGAATCGATGCTCTGAATCGAATAAAACGATCTGATCGAATTCGAGTGTACCCATCACGTGGCAAGCTGGTCTTGAGCGTTCGGATCAACGTGGTTGGCTTGAGCTTGCCCATAAGACTTGCCGGTGTTGTTTGATTACAGGTGTTTCCACGGCGATTCGGGAAGGGCGGTGATTACGGTTACGGTTGCATTCTCTAACCAGTCACTGGTTGTCCTTTGAAGCATAAGCCATTATTGGGAGTGGGAGCAGGGCTTGGGGTGGTGGGCTGGAAGCTTTGGCTGTTAGTTTGGAGCGCGAGGTGTAGCATGGTTCGCTTTGAAGCGGTGCATTGGTGGTACATCTGTTGGGAATCCATATCTTGCGCCTGCGAGGGCGGGCCCGAAGATGAGCCCGTGTCGCGAGTTCCTTTTTGAAACTCTGGTATTCCTGCGGACCGGTTTAACATTGATAAGCTTTGTTCACCAAGGTGGCGAAATCAGCAAAAGTCGTGCACTAGAAGTCGAGCTTGATGTCGACGAAGGTAAATCACGGAACTTCTCTTCTGCGTGCATCGGTTGCAATATCCTCTTGACATAGCGAGACAAGTCCGAACTCTGATGAACTCAGTCTTTTGCCTTGGGTGAGGTTCGATTGCTTCTTCCGATCCATGACCCCTTGAGGGATGGCGGGCACGGAAGGCAGCCGGAAGTCCGGTGATGAGTGTTCCAATGGCGAAATGGCGGTGGCTGTCCCACCATTGAGCTGCGGGTCCCCGGAAGAAGGAAGCAAAGGTGACATAGGCTGGCGAGGGCTACATCAGGAGACTCCATCTCATAGGTGATGTCCGGGCGATCCGACATCCATGGCTGAGTTGAGCTGCGGTACCTTGGGGGTTGGCGTATGAAATCCGAGAGTTGTTCCGTTTGGTCTTTGGTGCATATTGGGGCGAGGAAGAGCCATCATTTTCCATGGCCAGCGATTCATCTCGAGCTGTTGGATCATACCAGCCATGTACTCGGCGGTGGTGGGAAGTTGGCCCCGACCACGACCTGGCGGCCTAACCATCTGCTATTATATAGAGGGTAGTTCAGCATTTAAGAAATTAAGCAAGAGCAGAATCATTCATGATGAAACATGCATAATGAAAGCGCATGATGGGAACTACATAGTAGTTGGCATATCTTACAAAGGAATCATGCATAGAGTTCGATACATAGAGTCCGATCAGACTACTACATCATAGGCGGCACCCATGGCGATACATCAAACACTAACAAGCAAGTCTACATGGTCCCAGATGCTGCGGGTAGCTGTAGCACGAAAGTGGTAGTGGCGGTGGATAGTCCTCCACGTCGGTGCACAGGGGCACGGATACCAGTGCTGAATCCGGCGTCCGGGTGAGAAAAGGGCCAAGCGGGAGGTAGCCTCCCGTCGTAACACACCACTGGGGCATCACGGTCTGGCGGGGTAGATCGCGAGCGGCATCTCTCGGAGCGGACAAAGGGGTGCATCGGCGTCGGAACCGCGGTAGAGGGCGGCGGGTGATGTACAACTTCGTGGCGAAAACCGGTTAGCTCGATCAGCCCATCGGATGGAGACAAAGTTACGATGGTGGAAGAAGCTCTCTGGTAACGATGGTGTAGGCAGCGGTGTAGTAACCCTCCTCACCAACATCGGAGGCGATAGCAATGTGCACGAAGGGGAGGTGTCAACTCGATACTCTGCGCGAAGGCGTGTGGAGAGCATAACAACATCATGGACTGCCATATCGATAGTCACTCCAACACCATTGCGGTGTGCGGCCGCGATGGTGGACTCATACTCCAGAGTAAAGGTGGGCGATGGCGCGTGCTGCTCCTGGTTATAGTCTGGTACTCCTCATAGGCGGTGTACTCAGGTGCGGCGATAACCCGAGATAGGTCATCATTTGGCTAGCACCTGATGATCCCGAGCACCAATGGCCGTCGTGTGGCGCACGACCTGCCTCGTGGTTCCATCTGAAAACAAAGGCGTTTCAAAGGAGTCAAATGTGTGGAAATTGCTCAAATACAATTCCAAAAACAACAGGCTATATCAACTTTGGGGTGAATCGGTCACGGGATCCTAGTGATAGTTAGTAAAATCGTTTAACCCGAGTAGAAGAAGTTGAGTCGAGTAAAGGTCGGAGAGTAAAGATCCTAGTACCACCCGATGGCGGCGTGGGCCGTGAGCACACAGCCAAGTTAGTAAAAGTTTTTGCAATGTCTAGACTCGACTTGGCCAAGGAGTGTGGAAGGGGATTCCTACGAGGCGTCGGCTCGATACCAACTTGTGCGCCCTTGATTCAATCGTACACTAATCATGCGCAAATGTATGCGATCAAGATCAGAGACTCACGAGGAAGATATCACAACACAACTCTACAAATAAAATAAGTCATACAAGCATCATAATACAAGCCGAGGGGCCTCGAGGGCTCGAATACAAGTGCTCGATCATAGGCGAGTCGTGGAAGCAACAATATCTGATACGGACATAAGTTAAACAAGGTGCCATAAGATGGCTAGCACAAGCTGGGATCTGAGATCGAAGAGGGCAGGCCTCCTGCAGGATCCTCTAGGTCCTCCAGTGAATCGTCGTCGGGCTGCTGCGTAGTAATAAGCACCTCGAGTAGTAGTGATCGTGGCGGTGGCGTCGGATCACTGGGCTCCATCGTCGGTTGCAGCAATCGAGTAGAGATAGGGAAAAAGGGGAACAAGGCAACCGTGAGTACTCATCAAAGTACTACTAAACGAAACTACACTACATATGCATGGATATATGTGTAAAGGCCATATCGATGGTGAGCTGCAGAATGCGAGTAAGAGGAGATAGCTAGTCTTACGAGACTAAACTTCGGACACCGGTCTTACAACAGGGAAGAGGACAAGCGGAAGTCCTCAAGTAACATCATATAGCAATAATCCTACCGGCAATCCCCTGCTCATAACCACTGGCGAGGCGACCACCGGTTATATCGGCACTTGAAAGGGTGTGTTTTATCTAGTATCCGGTTCTAGTTGTCATAAGCTCAAGGTACAACTCCAAGTCGTCCTGTTACGAAGATCACGGCTATCGAATAGATTAACTTCCCTGCGGGGTGCATAACTTACCAGCGCTTGATCCCATTTGGCGGACACACTTTCGGGGTCATGCCCGCAGCGTAAGATCAACACGTGCAGCCCACCTAGGAACTGTGAGAGAGGCCAACCGCGGTCTAAACCTAAGCGCGAGTGCGGCCCATCACGAGCACACACCGCGTTCGTCTGTGACGGAAGCAGACCTAGCCCATCGCGTTCGGTCCAATCGGTAGCGCGCCTCGTCGTGACGTCTGATGCTTGGTGATACCACGGCGGGATACCCATAACTACTCCAGCGTAGATGGTTAGTGCGTATAAGCTTCGTAGCCAACCGGATCAAATACCAAGACCTCGTTAAGCGTGTTAAGTATCCGAGACGCCCGAGACAGGGCAGGTCCACCTCTCTCCTAAGCGGTCTCAACCTGCCACGCTCCGCCTCAAAGATCCACTCATGGTGCTCCATCGGCCGACCCGACTTTAGTCCCACATGTATCATGTATAAGTATATAGTATATACCGTGATCAACTCCGAGTGATCACGGCCCGATAATATATACCGCGACGGACAAGAAAGTAGGGCCCACGGATGAAAGTACTAGCATCCTATACTAAGCATATAGGATTGCAGGTAAAGTAACAACGAAGTTACAAGAGACGGGCTATCAGCGATATAGGATATCGAATCGATAACAAGCTATACTACTCTAATGCAAGCGTGTAGATAAGAGTAAGCGATATCTGGTGATCAAGGGGGCTTGCTGGTTGCTCGGCAAGAGAGGTCGTCAACACCGTGGTCGAGCCGGCATTCGGCGTCGGTCTCGTAGTCTACGGAGAGAAGGAAAAACAATGAATACAAAGTAAACAGATGCATATCGATGTATGACATGCCAAAGCGATGCTAAGCGTGCCCTAACGTGGTATGAAAGTCTTGGTTGGGGAAAAACATCAGGAAGTTTTCCGATTAGAGACGTCTGTCAGACGAGATGAACGGAGGAGTTATTCGATAGGTTAGGCGTGTGGTGAGAGCGATTGCGTGTCGGATTATCTCGTCGTTAAGCAACTTTCATGTTGAAAATATTTTAATCGGATTACGTTAAAAGATATGATTTTAAAAGATTTTATTAATTTCGGAATTTAATTAATTATTTAATTAATTTAAAATGCATTTTGACATGGCATGATGTCATCTTAATCGGCGATCACAGGGTTGGGAGTCAACCACGGCAATGGGTCCCCGTCATTCTCTAATGTCTAATTAACCTAATGATTAAATTAACATTAATTGATTAATTAATTAATGATTAGGTTAATTCAAATTAATTAGATTAATTAATTACTTAATTAATTAATTAATTAGTTAATTAGTTAATTAGTTTTAATTCATTTTCATTTTATTTAAATTTTGTTTTAATAAATTAAAAAATTCTTTTTGGGTGGGGCCCCGTGTAAATAAGGGCCAGAACATCGGGCTTGAGCGTCCGTGCCCGTTGGGCGACCGGCTTTTGGCGTTGGCGCCCAGCAGGAGGTGGCGGAAACCACGGGTGGGAGGCCCCTGGAGGGAGGGCCAAGCGGGCCCGGGTTGAGCGGGGCGGGGGCAGCGTTGGAAGTGGTGGCGGCCGTCTGAGGTTGTCGGGGGGGCCGATAAAGCCGGAATCCGTCGCAGGAAAAAGGCCATCGGCCGGGGGCGTCGGGCGAAACAGTTCGTCCCGGGCGCCGTTAGCTGTGGGAAAAGGACGGGGTTTGGTGGCAGGGTCGTGGCCTCGGCGGCCGGGCGGGAGGGAAAGGGGGTCGGGCAGGGGCCGGGCGGCCGATCGGGAGGAGAGGGGGCCTCGAAGGGCGTGGGGACTAGGGGCGGCTCGGTGGGCCGGTGGCGGCCGGCGAAGGCGGTTGGGGCGAGTTGCCCGGGTCGAGGCGGAGGGTGGGTCGACCAGGGGGGGCTCGTCCCGGGCGGCGGAGGAGGAGGGAGCTCAGGCGGTGGGGCGGGGTGTCGGTGGGGAAGCCCGGGGCAGGCCAGGGCGGCCCAGGCGATGGGATGGGCCCGATCCGATTGGATCGGGGAGGTGGGGAGAGTGGGCGAGGAGGTGGGGGCGGGGTTGCGGGGGGGGGATAAGTGGCGGTGTGGGCGGGCCAGGGGAAATGGGCGGGGGGCCAAGTGGGGAGGGGATGGGCGGGGGGAATGGGCCAGGGGTTTCCCTCCCCCTCTTTTCTTTTTTCTTTTCTTTTCTTTTTCCTTTTACTTTTTAGTTTATTTAAAATGCGGCATTTTACAAAATTAGTGCACCCCCAATATTAGGTTAGCTATTTTAGACAACCCCGAACATTTTTAGTTTTGGTTTTGAAACTTTTTATCTTTGCTTTTGTTTTGACTTTTGTTATAAAGGGTTGAATCATTGAGGTTAGTCACCATACAGGGGGTTCTTTTCCCCTAATCATCCGGGTGTTACAAATCTCCTCCACTACAAAATCTCGTCCGAGATTTGGAGGTAGAAAGGAAGAGTCGGGATATTCATCCTTAAGCGATCCTCGCGTTCCCGGTCCGTCTTGAGTGATTCGACCCGGACTTTGAGAACGATACCCGGCGTGTGCGGGCGCAGTGAAATACGGACGGATGTTCTTTATAGGAGGTCTGTTGCAATTGAGCACTTCATGGTCCTGCTCGGATTGGGTCCTTGAAGCGCGTCGGAGTTGTGACCGTGGAACATCGTGAACCGAAAGGTTACGGAAGCTCGATTGATAAGCCACTTTTCCGCCTTTCGGAATAGTGAAAGGGCCAATATAGCGAGGCTAACGCCCTTGATCGGCGGTGAACCCTTCATTGGTGGCCGAAATGGCCTTTCCCAGTTGATAGACCATGTCTTTGTGATACGGTCATAATTACTCTTTTGGGGCGGCGTCTTGAGATTCTCGCGAATAATCGGACTTGTTCTTGCATGTTGGATAATATCCGGACGAAGAGTGGGCGTTCCCGTTTGACCAGTTCAGGGTTGGCACTTTCGTCCATATAACCCGAAGGGGCCATCTTGGACTAGCGATAGCTATTATTATAAAGAACTCGCATCGGGAAGATTCCTCCCATTTCTTGCGAAGAACGACACAAGCTCGAAGCATGTCTTGAGAATTTGGTTGCACGTTCAACTTGCCCTTGAGCGGATGAAGCGGTCTTGAAAGATAAATGATTCCCATAGCTTCTTGAAAACTTGCGGAATCTTGAAGTGAATAAGCTGCCCGGTCCGGCGATAACGTGGAATACCGTGAAGTGAAACAATTCGGACATATAGGCGTTCAAGTGACTAGCGGATCGTTTCTTTGACCGCGGAAAATGTGCAACTTTAGAAAGCGGTCAAGGCGACAAGAATAGCATCATTACCTTTACCGATTTGGGAAATCCGGTGGCGAAGTCCATTTCAACATGGTCCCATTTCCATTGGAATAGAGATAGGTTGCGAGTTCAGCGGGCCTTTGATGTTCCTTTTCTGACCAAGCGTCACACTCGAAACATAGCGAGCAATGTCCCTTCATATTAGACCACGAATCTCGGCGAATGTCTTGATACATCTTTGTCTTTGCCGGGATGGATACATAGGGGTATCATGAGCTTCTTTCATAATTGAGTCATATTCAGATTTTCCTTCTTACGGCACCACTAGGCGGCCTTTGAAGTACAAGCGCCATCATCGCAATAGTGAAGGATGAGTTTCCTTTCGATGTTTGTTTAAGCTTTAGACTTGAGTCAAATCCCATTGTCTTTATGGTGCCCGGATCGGGTTCAACAACCAGGTATAAAGGAACCACAGGGAACAACAATTCATCTTTTGGAACTCAGGAGGGGGAAGTGCAGGAAACAATATGGAGGTTCAACTTTCAATTCTTCAACAAGTGGGCTGAACTTGGTGAACTGAAGGGGTTTTGTAAACTTGCGGCTCAAGGCATCACCATTACATTAGCCTTGCGGGTATAGGAAATACCCAAATCAAATTTGGTCTCCATCCATCTCTGGCGCGGAGGTTCAGGTCGGCTGAGTAAAGATCTTAGACTTTGGTGGTCGGTGAAATCTATAGGATTAAGAAGGTAATTGCCCCTTTAGTGCATGAATGGCCAGTTGGTCATGTGGTAGTTCTCCTCGTGGGTGCGTCGGAGGCATAAGCAACCACTTTGCGCTCTTGCATTAGGAACCACCTAAACCTTGGAGATGCGTTGATAAATGGGAAGTCCTTCTTAGTATCGGGAGGAGCTAGCGGGGCGTCACTTGTCTTTAAGTGCCGAAACTTTCACGACATTTATCATCCATTGGAATTTGGCGCCCTTATCCAGGTTAGTGGAGGCGACAATCTTGGAGGTTCTCGCAATCGGCGACAATAGTGGGAGACCAGAAAACTTGACTTTCGTTCTTGGAGAGTCTCGAAATACTTTGAACCGTTGGGGTTGGCAATACCATCCTTAGAGATGACATGCCCAAATGGTTACTTGGGAAGCCAAATTCACACTTGGAGAACTTGGCATAGGGATGCTCTCGTAGCTTTTCGGCACAAAGGCGAAGATGTTAATGTTCTTCTTCATTCTTGGAATAGATCGGGATATCATCGGATAAACCCCAACGAACTTTCAGGTAATCCATGAATATATAGTTCATCGGGAAGATGGTGGAGCATTGGTTAAGCGAAGACATGGGGTTATTATGAACCCGAGTCCGAATGCGGTCTTGGGGATATCCTCCCACGAACCCGGATCGGTGGCAACCCAACCTCAAGTCGAGTTTAGAAAGCGGCGAACCAGCCAATTGATCATAAAGATCATTGATCGGAAGAATACTTATTCGAATGGTAGCTTGATTTATGGGGCGGTAGTCTTGGACCAATCGGTTTGTCCCATCCTTCTTCTTGACAAAGAAGGTGCTCCCCAAGGAAAGCAACTTGGGGAATGAAACGGAAGAGATTTGTCGATTTCCTCCTTTAGCTCAAGGAGTTCATCGGGGCCATCTTGTAGGGCCGTTTGGCTATAGGAGTGGTGCACGGTTTCAAGTCGATGGCAATTGAACTCTAGGAATCCCGGAAGTTCCGGGAAAAGCGTCTTGGAAATTAAGCAGCGGGAATGTTTTCAATTCCCTCGAGGGGTGCGGCGTTCAATGCATTCAAGCGAGCCTTGCCTCGGCATCTTGAACGCGAGCATTGGCTTACTATTTCATCGGAAGGGTGAAGGGATGGGCGGTCTTAGTGGCGCGGATTGGCCCGTATCGCTTTAACCAATCCATCCCAAAATGAGGTCGATGTTAGGCGTCTTGAGGATAATGGGGAGGCATAGAATTCCAACCCGATTTCCCGGGCGTCGGCGCCAACCATGGAGGTTTGACATTGACCCAATGGGGTTTTACCACTAGAAGGTTCATCTCCTCACTTAACGTCGTGCTTGTATGCAAAGTCTTGAGACATGAATGAATCGATGCTCTGTCGAATAAAGAATCAGTCTGCGAGTGTACCCATCACGTGGAGGCTGGTCTTGAGCTTTTCGGATCAACGTGGTTGGCGAGCTTGCCCATAAGACTTCCGGTGTTTTTTGGGTTAAGGTGTTTCCCGGCCGATTGGGAAGGGCCCTGATTAAGTTACGGTTGCATTCTCTAACGTGCCTGGTTGTCCTTTGAAGCATAAGCCATTATTGGGAGTGGGAAGGGCTTGGGGTGGTAGTAAGGGCGGGGGGGCGAGGTGTAGCATGTTCGCTTTGAAGCGGTGCATTTGGTACATCTTTGGGAATCCATATCTTGCCCTGCGAGGGCGGGCCGAAGATGAGCCCGTGTCGCGGTTGCCTTTGTTAAACTCTGGTATTCCTGGACCGTTTGACATTGATAGCTTTGTTCACCAAGGTGGCGAAATCAGCAAAACGTGCACTAGAAGTCGAGCTTGATGTCGCTTGAAGGCGTACGGAACTTCTCTGTCTGCGTGCATCGGTTGCAATATCCTCTTGAATAGCGAGACAAGTCCGAACTCTCGGATGGAAAACGTCTTATTGCCTTGGGTGAGGTTGCGAATTCACGCTTCTTCGATCCATGACCCTTGAGGAGACACGGAAGGCACCGGAAGTCGGCGGGATGAGTGTTCCAAGCTGGGAAATCGGTGGCTTCCCACCATTAGCTGGGTCCCTTGGAAGAAGGAAGCAAAGGTGACATAGGCGGGGGCTACATCGGGACTCCATCTCATAGGTGATGTCACGGGCGTCCTACATCCGTGGCTGAGTTGAGCTGCGGTACCTTTGGGGTTGGTATGAAATCCTGCGAGTTGTTCCGTTTGGTCTTTGGTGCATATTGGGGGCGAGGAAGGCCATCATGTTTTCCAGGTGGCGATTCATCTCGAGCTGTTGGATCATACCAGCCATGTACTCAGCGGTGGTGGGAAGTTGGCCCCGACCCCGACCGTGGCCTAACCATCTGCTATTATATAACGGGGTAGTTACATTTGAAATTAAGCAAGAGGCAGGAATCATTCATGATGAAACATGCATAATAAAGCGCATGATGGGAACTACATAGTAGTTGGCATATCTTACAAAAGGAATCATGCAAAGTTCGATACATAGAGTCCATTACATAGACTACTACATCATAGGCCAGGCTCATGGGAATACATCAAACACTAACAAGCAAGTCTACATCGTCCCACATCTGGGGGGCTGAAAGGTGTAGTGCGGCGGTGGATAGTCCTCCCGTCGTGGCTTTGGGAGCGGATACTCAGTGCTGAATCCGGCGTCGGGTGGCGAAAAAGGGCCAAGTCGGGAGTAGCCTCCCCGTCGAACCGACACCTGGGCATCACAGTCTGGCGGGGGTAGATGCGAAGCGGCATTCTCGGGCGGACAAAGGGTGCATCAGCGTGAAACGTGAAATTTGGGGTGATGTACAACTTTGGCGAAGGCCGGTTAGCTCGATCCAGCCCATCGGCATGCAGAACAAAGTTACGATGGTGGAAGGCCTCTGGTCGATGGTGTGGCAGCGGTGTAGTAACCCTCCTCCACGAACATCGGGCCGATAGCAATGTCGAAGGGGAGGTGTCAACCTCGATACTACCGCGAAGGCGTGTCGGCACATAACAGCATCATGGACTGCCATATGATAGTCACTCCAACACCATGTGCGGGTGCGCGATGGTGGACTCATACTCCGGAGTAAAGGTGGGCGATGGCGGCTGCTCGGTTATAGTCGGTACTCCTCATAGGCGGTGTACTCGGGGTGCCGCGATAACCCGGATAGGTCATCATTTTAGCGGGATGATCCCGAACCAATGGCCGTCGTGTGGCGCCGACCTGCCTGTGGGTTCCATCGAAAACAAAGGCGTTTCAAAGGAGTCAAATGGCGGTGTGAAATTGCTCAAATACAATTCCAAAAACAACTTGGCTATATCCAACTTTGGGGTGAATGCGGTCACGGGATCCTAGTGATAGTTAGTAAAATCGTTTCCCGATAGAAAGAGTTGAGTCCCGAGTAAAGGTCGAGGAAAAGATCCTAGTACCACCCGATGGCGGCGTGGGCCCGTAAAGCACACACCAAGTTAGTAAAAGTTTTGCAATGTCTAGACTCGACTTGCCAAGGAGTGTGGAAGGGGTTCCCGGCGTCGGCTCGATACCAACTTGTGGCGCCCTTGATTCAATCGTACACTAATCATGCCCAAATGTACGATCAAGATCAAACTCACGGGAAGATATCACAACACAACTCTACAAATAAAATAAGTCATACAAGCATCATAATACAAGCCGGGGCCTCGGGGCTCGAATACAAGTGCTGATCATAGGCAGTCGTGGAAGCAACAATATCTATCTGGACATAAGTTAAACAAGGTGCCATAAGATGGCTAGCACAAGCGGGATTGAATCGAAGGGGGGCCTCGCAGGATCCTCCTAGGTCACTCTTAAATGTCGGGGCTGCCCGTAGTAATAAGCACCTCCGGAGTAGTAAATCGTATGGCGTCTGGATCACGGCTCCATCGTCGTTGCACAATCAGTAGAGATAGGGAAAAGGGGAAGGCAACCGTGAGTACTCATCAAAGTACATAAAGAAACTACACTACATATGCATGGATATATGTGTAAAATATCGTGGATGAGCTAAATGCAGTAAGAGGAGATAGCTAGTCTTGAAGATAAACCCGGAACCGGTCTTACACAAGGGAAGAACAAAGTCCTCAAGTAACATCATATAGCAATAATCCTCCGGCAATCCCCTCATAACCCGGGAGGCGACCCGGTTATTCGGCACTTGAAAGGGTGTGTTTTATCAGTATCCGGTTCTAGTTGTCATAAGCTCAATACAACTCCAAGTGTCTGTTACGAAGATCACGGCTATCGAATAGATTAACTTCCTGCGGTGCACCCTTACCCAACCCTTGATTCCATTTGGGGACACACTTTCGGGGTCATGCCCGGCACGTAAGATCAACCGTGGCCCAAACAAGG
>JAHIAM010012619.1:0-14041 GCA_021605205.1 Aegilops longissima
TTCACCCAAGTAAGTGGTACTATCATTACTATCTTATACTTTTGGCATGAAAATGTGTATCACTACGATCGAGATTCAATAAACCATTCTTTTAGGTGCAAGACCATCGAAGGTATTATTCAAATAGAGTAACCATTATTCTCCATAAATGAATAACCGTATTGCGATAGACATAATCCAATCATGTCTATGCTCAATAAACACCAAATGACAATAATTCTGGTTTAATACTAATCTTGATGGTAGAAGGGCGTGCGATGTTTTGATCACATCAAATTGGAAACACTTCAACACATATGTCAGCTCTCCTTTAGCTAG
This sequence comes from Aegilops longissima, assembly GCA_021605205.1. Lineage (NCBI taxonomy): Eukaryota > Viridiplantae > Streptophyta > Magnoliopsida > Poales > Poaceae > Aegilops > Aegilops longissima. The sequence goes on from JAHIAM010012619.1 coordinate 319, forward strand.
TCTCCGTTTATTCCGTAGCCTTTTATTTGAGTTACTAACACTTAGCAGAACGGTATCTAATACCTGGTGCTACTAGGAGTACTAGTAAAGTACACATTAACATAATGTATATCAATATACTTCTATTGACCTTGGCCTTCTTATCTACCAAGTATCTAGGGTAATTCTGCTCCGGTGGCTGTTCCCTTATCTAGAAACACTTAGTCTGGGTTTGGGTTCAACCTCGGGTTTCTTCTTGGAGCAGCAGCTGATTTGCCATTTGTGAAGTATCCCTATTGCCCTTGCCCTTCTTGAAACTAGTGGTTTCACCAACCATCAACAATTGATGCTCCTTCTTGATTTCTACTTTGCGATGTCAAACAGGAATACCTCAGGATCATCATATCTATCCCTGATATGTTATAGTTCATCCACGAGCTCTAGCAGCTTGGTGGCAATGACTTTGGAGAAACATCACTATCTCATCGGAAGATTAACTCCTCGATTCAAGTGATTGTTGTACCCGGACAATCTGAGTACAAGCTCAACGATTGAGCTTTTCTCCCTTAGTTTGTAGGCTAAGAAAATCGTCGGAGGTCTCATACCTCTTGGCGTGGCCGACCTGAAATCCTAATTTCAGCCCTCGAAACATCTCATATGTTCCGACATTTGAAAAACATCTTTCATGCCTCAACTCTAAACCGTTTAGCTGAACTATCACGTAGTTATCAAAGGCGTGTATGTCGATGTTAAACATCCACGAGCGGCGTTTGGGGTTTAACACTGCTGGCGGTGCATTGGACATAAGCTTTCTCTGTCATAATCGCTACTTTCAACTTTCAACTATATTTTCTCTAGGAACATATCTAAACAGTGGAACTAAAGTCGAGCTTTAGACATAATTTGCAAAAGGTCTTTTGACTATGTTCGGGATAATTAAGTTCATCTTATGAACTCCCACTCGAATAGACATCCCTCGGTCATCTAAGTGATTACATGATCCGAATCAACTAGGCGTGTCCGATCAACACGTGAGACGGACTAGTCATCATCGGTGAACATATTCATGTTGATCGTTATCTACCATCGACTCATGCTCGACCTTTCGGTCTCCGTGTTCGAGGCCTATGTCATGCTAGGCTCGTCAAGTTAACCCTAAGTGTATGCGTGTGTAAATCTGTCTTACACCGTTGTATGTGACGTAAGAATCCATCACACCCGATCAACACGTGGTGCTTAGAAGCGACGAACTGTAGCGGTGCACAATTGGGAGAACACTTCTTGAAATTTTAATGAGGATCATCTTATTTACTACGTCGTTCTAAGTAAACAAGATGCATAATCATGATAAACATCACATGCAATCAAATAGTGACATGATATGGCCAATATCATTTTTCTCCTTTGATCTCCATCTTGGGGCTCCATGATCATCATCGTCACCGGCATGACACCATGATCTCCATCATCATGATCTCCATCATCGTGTCTTCATGAAGTTGTCTGCAACTATTACTTCTACTACTATGGCTCGGTTAGCAATAAAGTAAAGTGATTACATGGCGTTGTTTAATGACACGGAGGTCATACAATAAATAAAGACAACTCCTATGGCTCCTGCCGGTTGTCATACTCATCGACATGCAAGTCGTGAATCCTATTACAAGAACATGATCAATCTCATACATCACATATATTCATCACATTCTTTTTGGCCATATCACATCACATAGCATACTGCAAAAACAAGTTAGGCGTCCTCTAATTGTTGTTTGCATGTTTACGTCTGCTATGGGTTTCTAGCAAACGTTTCTTACCTCATAAAACCACAGCGTGATATGCCAATTGCTATTTACCCTTCATAAGGACCCTTTTCGCCGAATCCGTTCCGACTAAAGTGGGAGAGGCGGCACCCGCTAGCCACCTTATGCACCAAGTGCATGTCGTTAATTGAACCTGTCTCCGTAATGCGTAATAGCAATCGGTCGAACGCTTCATCCCACAATACCGTCAAAACAAGATTTGACTAGTAGCGGTAAGCATATTGAACATCATCAAGCGCCCACAACTACTTTGTATCTACTGTGCAAAGAATCTCATAATAGACCTAGCTCATGATGCCTTGTTGGGGCGTAGCAGAAATTCAAAATTTTCAGTGTCACCAAGGATCTATGAGAAACTTAGCGAGGAAGAGTGCATCTACATACCCTTGTAGATCGTTAAGCGGAAGCGTTCGTGAAGCAGGGTTGAAGGAGTGGTACTGTGGTGATTCAAATCACGAGGAATCCTAGTGCGAGAGCAGACGGCACCTCCGCGTTCAACACGTTACAGCCTGGTGGCGTCTCCCATGCCTTGATCAGCAAGGAGAGAGAGAGGTTGAGAGGACTCCATCCAACAGCAGCTGTGAGCGTGGTGGTGGGGTGGAGGCGTGGCAATCTTCGGGGCTTAAGCATCACAAGATATGAGGAGGAGGAAGAAGAGGCAGGGGCTGCACCCACGAGAGATAGGTGCGTGTCATGGGCAGCCTTGGCCTCATATATATAGGGAAGGGAGGGCTGCCCCCTCTGGGGTTCCACCCCTAGGGTGGCCAGCCTAGATGGGATCAGGGGAGGCGGACGAGGGGAGAGAGGGAGGCGCCCACTAGATGGGCCTTGGGGCCATCCCCGGACTAAAGTTGCCCTCCCACCCATCCTTCGCCTTGGGCCCCTTGTGGGGCACCAGCCCTCCTAGGGCTGGTCCCTCCACACTTAGCCCCCTTGTAGGGGCAGGTGGCCCACTTGGTGGACCCGGGACCTCCCGGCGGTGGTCATTACGTACGAAATACTTGAAACTTTTCGGTGACCAAAACAGGACTTCCATATATAAATCTTTACCTCCGGACCATTCGGAACTCCTCGTGACGTCCAGGGATCTCATCCGGGACTCGAACAACATTGGTAACCACAAAACTTCCTTTATAACCCTAAGCGTCACGAACCTTAAGTGTGTAGACCCTACGGGTTGAGAACATCGAGACATGACCAGGGCGTTCTCCGGTCAATAACCAACAGCGGGATCTGGATACCCATGTTGGATCCCCATATTCCACGATGATCTCATTGGATGAACCACGATGTCAAGGACTCAATCGATCCGTATACAATTCCTTTGTCTAGCGTATTGTACGCAGACGATTCGATCGTCCGGTATACATACCTTGTTCAATCGTTACGAAGTCTCTTTACTCGTTAACGCACATCATCCCGTGATCAACCCCTTGGTCACATTGTACATATGATGATGTCCACCGGTGGGCCGAGAATACCTCTCGTTTACGGGTGACAAATCCGTCTTGATTCGTGCCAACCAGCACTTTGGAGATACTGTAATGCACCTTTATAGCCACCCATTCGTTGTGCGTTTGGTACACCAAAGCATTCCTCGGTATCCGGGGTTGCACAATCTCATGGTCTAAGGAAAAGATACTTGACATTAGAAAAGCTTTATCGGAACTACGATCTTTGTGCTGGGCTTAGGATTGGGTCTTGTCCATCACATCATTCTCCTAATGATGTGATCCGTTATCAATGACATCCAATGTCCGGTCGGAAACCGTAACCATCTATAGATCGCAGCTAGTCAACTAGAGGCTTACTAGGGACATGGTGTTGTCTATGTATCCACACATGTATTGCTGTTTCCGGTCAATACAATTATAGCATGAATAATAAGCGATTATCATGAACAAAAATATAATAACTAATTTATTATTGCCTCTAGGGCATATTTCAACAGGCGTGCACTATCCATATTGCTCTCCCTACTCCTACTTTCTTTGACTTTCAGGAAGGGAGATATGTTATAACCGGGAAGGAGGCAAGCGAGTACTAGGAGGAGGCGGAGGCAGCTACGCTCCAAGCTGCAGCTCTTGATGGCGGCTGCATCTCGGTACAACCCAGTTACAACTTTGGATATCTGCGGGGCCATCAGTGGCCTAACAGGCAAAATCCTAAGCTTGGGGGTACACATATTCTCCCGACATTACATTCATGTTCACACACTCATGCTGGTTATGGTTGCTCATACTTTTCATTGTACTATCCATTCTAGTTTATTTTCTTTCCAAGCTTCTTCTTGTGTGTTTGACAAACCTTAAGAAAAACCAAAAAAAATTAGTTGTAGCTTTTAGCTAGTTTACTTTTCATACCTTAGTAGTAGTAACTAAAGAAAATCCAAAAATTTCGTTCTTCTTACCTTGTTGGGAGCTTTCCGTGTAAATAGTTTTATTTCTTTTCTTTTCTTTGGGGAATTGAGAGGAGAAGACCGTGATGAAAATGTTTAGAGGCTCTTATATGCATTATTTTTATTTAACTAGAGCCCATATTACCTTGTATTCTCCTATGTATTAAATGCTTAGATTCCAGCTTACTAATGCATGCACTATTATTATTATCCACACAGTTCATTTGTGCTAGTGAAGGCAATAATGATATATGATGGACTGATTGAGATGAGAGAAGCTGGTATGAACAAACCTATCTTGTTTTTGTAAATATGATTAGTTCATCGTTCTGATTCATCCTATTATGAAATAAACATGTTTGACAATTAGAATTATAGTTTCTCATGCCATACTTAATTTGCTAGGAGTTTATAATGGTTTTAATGCCAACATGCTATTAAAATGGTTGTGATCGGTTTGATAAGGTGGTATCCTCCTTTGAATGATTAAGGTGGCTTGACTTGGCACATGTTCGCATAGTTCAAACAAAATCAACATAGCCTCCACGATATTTATGTTCATGGTGAATTATATCCTACTCATGCTTGCTTTTCAGTATTGATTAATTTTAATGCATGTTCTGATTGTTTCTCTAGCTGGTCGTTTACGTAATCTCTTTCTAGCCTTCACTTGCTAAGCGGGAATACTACTTGTGCATCCTTCCATAAACTCAAAGTTATTCCATAAGTCCACCATACCTTCCTACATGCGGTATCTACCTACCGTTCCAAGTAAATTGTATGTGCCACTCTAAACCTTCAAATGAAATTTTGTTTTGTATGCTCGAATAGCTCATGTATCAACTAGGGTTGTCATCTTCCATGCTAGGTGGGTTATTCTCTGGAGTGGACTCCGCTCCTCACTCACGAGAAAATGGCTGGTAAGATGCCTCGTCCCATCTCAAATCAAAATAATTGCAAACAAAACTCCCCGGATTGTTGTTAGTTGGAGGCACCCGTTGTTTGGCAAGCCATGGATTGATGCTTGTTGGTGGTGGGAGGTATAAACTTTACCGTTCTATTTGGGAACACTTTAATGTGTGTAGCGTGGAAGATATAGAGATCTCTTGGTTGTTATGTTGACAATGAAAGTATGCCACTCAAAATATTATTTATCTCTAAAAACCAGCTCTCAGCCTCTACAAATCCTTGCTTCCCTCTGCGAGGGCCTATCTATTTACTTTTATGTTGAGTCATCATCCTCTTATTAAAAGCATCAATTGGACCTTGCTGTCATTTGCATGCATTACAATTAATTGTTAGTATAACTATTGGATCTCTTTTACCATGAATTACAATGTCTAGTGGTCCTTGATCTTGAGAGGTGCTCTGCATTTTTTTGCGGTCTCGAGAAGAGGCTAGCGAGATACCATCTTGTTATATCATATTATGATTGTTTTGAAAAGTCTTGTCATCCGATTTATTATTATTACTCGCTAGTTGATTATGCCATTGATATGTGTAAACATGATACCTAAGTGTTATTGTGAATATGGTTAGTTCATAACTAGTAAATCAACCCGTGCACTTGCAGACTATATTTAATATTAGATGGTACAAAGTTGTTCTGAATTAGAAATGCCAGCCAATAATATGAATATGTTGATATGGGTTATTGTGTTGCATGTTTATCTTTGTTGGACATAGGTTCAACATTGTTACATTATTAGGACTATTTTGTGGTTTGATTGTTTGCATCCAATTGTGTGCCAACATTATCAATATTTTCATTGTGTGATGGCGAAAATATTTTGTGATATATTCTCATTACTATAAGCACCATAGATTCAGATTTTAAGTTCTTGTCTCAACCAACAAATTAAGTAAATAATTTCTGTTATGTTTAATATGTATGTCATATTTTCAATTTTTCTATCCATACTATATACATATTTATGTCAAATAGAGAATTATGTGTTCATATGAGATCTTCTAGCATGATACATCCAAATTTTATTGTTACTCTAGTAATTTATATGTATTTAAAGATAATTTAATAGCAATTTTCTCTTTTTCTAAAGCCAAAATAAAGACATGCATACAATATATGCATATATCTATTAACAATCTGCACCTAAATAGAATAATGTGAATCCATGTAATTCACCAATCGCATGCAAGCCATGCAATGTAGTATATCTTTAAATTCTATTATGCACGTGCAAAATACTAATTGATGCTCCATATGATTCAACACTTATACATCACGACACCACTCACACTTTTGCCACAATGGATTCAGCTGAATCTGGTTCGCTCCTCTAAAACACATAATCAGGTGAAGTGTGCTCATGGATAGTCTTGAGCTGAAAGGGCCAAAATCAAAGGCACACTCAAAAACTACAGGATAGGTTTTACTTGCATGTGGGTTGGAGAACCGATGATCAAGTGGATGACATTGAGCATTGTGCTTCTGTTCCTTTGTAGGTTTAGTTTACAATTACCACAACAACATGATGTACTTTAGACCACCATGGGTACACCTCATTTTATCTGCATCGACCATTAATCTATTATCATCACAATAGAGTGTAGTCTTCTTGGAACATGAAGCCAAAATAACTTGTTATAGGGTTACTTGACAGTTGTCCTTTTTACATCATAAAAGTGGGTGTACTTTGATGCCGGAGTGGATGGAAGATGTGGAGACACTAACAATGAGGAAGATCGATCGCGCTTTGGGTCATGATCCATCTCGCATCATACCTTGCAGCACCTGGCTTCCATTACTTTGGGTTTTTGTTAGCGCTGGTGGTGAAAGAAGCGCATTTCATGGTGGATGGGCAGTGGGGACATCCTTTGGTGAGACAAATCGCCACCACCAGCCATATGCAGAGGAGGATTAAAGAGGTTGTGGAATCAGCGGCCATGTACAGGGCAGACAGATATATTTATTTTTCTAAGCATTCAACAGAAGATTTTATTCATGGAGTTTCATGGGTCATCAACTGGATTCAGTCTCTTTTTTCTTTTATTGGTAGTTTTCTGTATGGACCTTATCTTTTCTTTTTAAAAGCAATTAGCGGTTTTTTGACAACATTCGATGTGTGCCATTTTTGGATGGGATCATCTATGTTTGTAAAATTTTTTACGGACATAAATTTAAAATCCAGTGGTTTAGTTCGTTTTGATGACATGGATTAGTGTGAAGGCTTGAAAGGACCGACCATGTACATGGCGGTGGTTGACTAAAAAAATACAGGGGGCCAAAGGAGATGTTTTCTCTTTTTTAGGAAGAGATCTTTTCCTTTTTTAATATGCAAGAGGAATTTCACGGATGAACTGTTATGGAAGGAAGCTATTCTTTCTTGTTTGAGGCGGAGGCTATCTCTTTTTAAAGGAATAGAAGGATCGTTTTGAGCTGTTATGGAAGGAAGCTATTCTCTCTTGTTTGAGAGGAGGCTGTGTTTTATAAAAGGAATAGAAGGATACCTTTTTATTTTGTTTAACAAATTGGGCGTGCCACATTTTTTAATTGACCATAGAAGCGGCGTTGCCCAAGAAAATGTACAGGGGCGAGGAGATTTTTTCTCTTTTCTAATGGCGATATTTTACCTTTTTTCAATTTGCACATGAGTTTCACGATCCTGCATGTAAAAAAGTTTCACGGATGAGGATCCTATAGAGTTGTTATGGAAGGTCCATCCTTTTTAAGGAACAGATATATTTTTTTGTCTCAAGATATTGGGCGTGTCATATGCCATGTTTTGGGCGGCGTAAACAATCGTGTTCACGTAAGTCTTCTTCTTATCTTGGAGCGTTAAATTTATAATCCAACGATGTAATTAATTATGATGATGTGGATTAATTAGAAGGCTAAAGGTGCCTCAATTAGTAAATATAAGATCTTTGCTGAAAACTTGAATGCTGGCTTTACGTATTTACAACAACAAGAAAATAGAGTTTGTAAAAGTTTTCTTTATCACTTTCAGTTTGTCAACTGAATTGCTTGAGGACAAGCAAAGGTTTAAGCTTAGGGGAGTTGATACGTCTCCATCGTATCTACTTTTCCAAACACTTTGCCCTTGTTTTGGACTCTAACTTGCATGATTTGAATGGAACTAACCTGGGTGACGCTGTTTTCAGCAAATTGCCATGGTGTTATTTTGTGCAGAAATAAAAGTTCTCGGAATGACCTGAAAATTCACGGAGAATATTTTTGGAATATATAGAAAATACTGGCAAAAGAATCAGACCGGGGCCCAACGTCCACGAGTGGGGGCGCGCCACCCCTACCTCGTGTACCTTGAGCTCTACCGACCTCAACTCCAACTCCATATATTCACGTTGGGGAAAAAAGTCGAGGAGAAGGATTCATCGCGTTTCGATCTGAGAGCCGCCCGTAAGCCTAAACTCTCTCGGAGGCTGATATGGAGTCCGTTTGGGGCTCGGAGAGAATTCGTCGTCGTCATCATCAACCACCCCATCACCAATTTCATGATGCTCACCACGTGCGTGAGCAATTCCAGCGTAAACTTGTTGGTGATTGGTTGGATGAGATTTATCATGTGTCGAGTTAGTTTTGTTGAGGTTTGATCCTAGTATCCACTATGTTAGAGATTGATGTTGCTATGACTTTGCTATGCTTAATGCTTGTCACTAGGGCCAGAGTGCCATGAATTCAGATCTGAACCTATTATGTTTTCATGAATATATGTGAGTTCTTGATCCTATCTTGCAATTCAATAGTCACCTACTATGTGTTATGATTCCGCAACCTCAGTGACAATAATGGGACCACTCCGGTGATGACCGTAGTTTGAGGTTCATGTATTCACTAAGTGTTAATGCTTTGATGCAGTACTCTATTAAAAAGCCGTAATATCCCTTAGTTTCCAATAGGACCCGCTGCCATGGGAGGGTAGGACAAAAGATGTCATGCAAGTTCTTTTCCATAAACCGTATGACTATATTGAATACATGCCTACATTACGATGAGCTGGAGCTAGTTCCGTGTCACCCTATGTTATAACCGTTGCATGAAAATGCATCCGACATAATTATCCATCATTGATCCATTGCCTCGAGCTTTTCACATATTGATCTTTCCTTGAATTACTTTTTCGTTGCCGCTTTATTCGATTGCTACCACTTTCTCTTACTTTTTGCTTTGAGGAGTCACGGATTGGGGTATCCGAACAGCGGACTATATCCTTTGGCGGACTGTTGGACTATGAAGATACAAGATTGAAGACTTAGTCTCGTGTCCGGATGGGACTCTCTTGGCGTGGAAGAAAAAGCTTGGCGTCGGGATATGTAGATCTCCTTCCGTTGAAACCGACTCTGTGTAACCTAGCCCCCCTCGGTGTCTATATACAAACCGGAGGTTTGAGTCATAGGACAAGGACAATCGAGACCATAGGGTAGCTTCTAGGGTTTAGCCTCTCGATCTCGTGGTAGATCAACTCTTGTAATACTCATATTCATCAAGATCAATCAAGCGGAAGTGGATACCTCCATAGAGAGGGCGAACACAGGTAAACATCGTGTCCTTGCCTCTGTTACCATCCGCCTTAGGCGCGATTCGGGGACCCCTACCGAGATCCGTCGGTTTGACACCGACATTGGTGCTTTCATTGAGTTCCTTTGTGTCGTCATTGCAAGGTTCGATGGCCCCGATCATCGACAACGATGCGGTCGGTGAAGTTTTCCTCCCGGACAGATCTTCGTGTTAATTGGCCGCTGCGAACCCAACTCGTTTAGCCATCTGGAGCAGATCGAGCTCGCCCAGCCATCAGGTTAGGTTTGGAAACTTGAATTACATTGCTGAAATCACGGAGACTTGATCTTTTATGGAATCAAGCCCATGCCGGTGCCCATGATCAACGAACCTGATATAGCTCTGCCGTCGGGCCGGTGCTGGGAGATCACGCCAACAACTACTTGACCTTTAGTTCGGGCAGATCGCGCCATCAGGATGGGAGGATAGACTCCGCCTTGGAGACCACACCCTCGGATGGCTATAGAGGCGAATATTGACCTTACCCCTACTGAGAAACCATGCATTCTTTGGACGACTCATCCCACGACCCGAGACTCGAACCACCGCCCATACCTATCGATTCCGATTGGGCGCCGATCATGAGTTCACCTCCACGGATATCTTTCTTTTCGCCCTTGACGACATACTGAACTCATTAAATCTCTCCTGTCTACAGAACAGGCGAACTATGTCCGGCTGCGTGGGATCAGCTCCCACGACCAAGCAATCAAAAGCAGCGCAAATGGCGCCCGCTCTAAATCCGCCTTGGAAAAACAGCGACAACGGCGCGGCAAAGAAGCCAAATTGACCCAGCGATGAGCAGGGTAAGGCGAAAACAAAGTGGAGCGCTGTCAAAGCCGCCAATGACCGACATCAGAACAACCAACCCGTCTCGGTCGGAGAACAGCAGGAGAGTCATCGAAAGCTTTGAATAGGTTTCTCACTAAGAAGAACCAAATTATCGAATGTCCGGACTGAAGCCCTAGCAGCTTTCAAGCATAGCGTTAAAGGCGAATGGCTTGCAGACACCTTGGCCTAGAAAATCCGAGAACAATGGCAGCCTAACAAGCCTCATGACCAGCTTTTGGCGAGGCGAGGACAGCTGGTTAGCCGCGGCAACTGCGACCAAACACATCCAGGTCGGAACTGACAATGGAAAACGCGACACGGTAAAACAAGCGCCGGAATAAATAAGACAGCCCATATAACACGGCGGTTGTTGGGTAGCGTAGTAATTTCAAAAATTTTCCTCGATCACGCCAAGACCATGGTGATGGCATAGCGAGAGGGAGAGTCCACGCGTACCCTACGTGGCGAAAGCGAGCGTTATAACAACGGTTGATGTAGTCGTGCGTCTCCACGATCCGACCGATCCAAGCACGAGCGTCACGGCACCTCGAGTTGCACGTTCAGCTCGATGGCGATCCCGGGCTCGATCCGAGCAAAGCGTCGGGGAAGGATTGTCGACCGCGACGGCGTGGTGGCGATCTTGATGTTCTACGTCGCGGGCTTAGCTAAGCACCGCTACAATATGATCGAGGTGGAATATGGTGGAGGGCACCGCACGGCTAAGGAGCGATCCGTAGATCAACTTGTGTCTGGGGTGCCCCCCTGCCCGTATATAAAGGATGGAGGAGGAGGAGGCCGGCCAAGGCAATAGGTGCGGCCAGGGGTGTGGAGTCCTACTAGGACTCAAGTCCTAGTAAGTCCACCAAGGAGGAAGGAGAAGGAAGTGGAGGAGAAGGAGAGGTGGCGGCCCCTTTCCCTGGTCAATTCGGACTAGAGGGGAGGGGGCGCAGCAACCTTCCTCTTCCACTAAAGCCCATCAAGGCCCATTACTTCTCCCGTAATCCCGTAACTCCCGGTACTCCGAAAAGCCGAATCATTGAACCTTTCCGAACTCGAATATAGTCGTCCAATATATCGATCTTTACGTCTCGACCATTTCGAGACTCCTCATGTATCCCGATCTCATCCGGGACTCCGAACTCCTTCGGTACATCAAAACTCATAAACTCATAATATATGTCATCGAAACCTTAGCGTGCGGACCCTCTGGTTCGAGAACTATGTAGACATGACCTAGAACTATTCTTGGTCAATAACCAATAGCGGAACCTGGATGCCCATATTGGCTCCTACATATTCTCTGAAGATCTTTATCGGTCGAACCGCATAACAACATCGTTGTTCCTTTGTCATCGGTATGTTACTTGCAGAGATTGATCGTCGGTATCAATACCTAGTTCAATCTCGTTCTTGGCAAGTCTCTTTTCTCGTTCGTAATACATCATCTCACAACTAACACATTTAGTTGCAATGCGCAAGGCTTATGTGATGTGCATTACGAGAGGGCGAATACCTCTCAGACAATCGGATGACAAATCCTAATCTCGAAATATGCCAACCCAACATGTACCTTGGGAGACACGTAATGTACCTTTATAATCACCCGATTCGTTGTGACGTTTGGTAGCACCAAAGTGTTCCTCGATGGCAGGAGTTGCATAATCTCATAGTCATAGGAACATGTATAAGTCATGAAGGAAGCAGCTTAACATACTAAGCGATGCGTGCTAAGCGGAATGGGTCATGTCAATCAGATCATTCAACTAATGATGTGATCCCGTTAATCAAATAACAACTCCTTGTTCATGGTTAGAAACATAACCATCTTTGATTAACGAGCTAGTCAATAGAGGCATACTAGTGACACTCTGTGGGTTATGTATTCACACATGTATTATGTTTCCGGTTAATACAATTCTAGCATGAATAATAAACATTTATCATGATATGAAAATAAATAATAAATTATTATTGCCTCTAGGGCATATTTCCTTATCTCCCACTTGCAAGGTCAATAATCTAGATCACATCACCATGTGATTAACATCGATAGTTCACATCATCATGTGATTAACACCCATAATTCACATTGTGACCAAGACCCAAAGGTTTACTAGATTCGTAATCTAGTTCACATCGCATGTGATTCACCCAAAAGTACTAAGGTGTGATCATGTTTTGCTTTGGAGAGAATTTAGTCAGCAGGTGCACATTCGATGGTATTTTCAAATCTCTATGTTAAGTCTTGCGGGCTACTCTACTAATTGCTCCCACTTTCAATATGTATCTAGATTGAGACTCGAGTCATCTAGATTAGTGTTAAAACTTGCATCGGGTAACCTTTTACGGAACCTTTTCACTTCCAAATCGAGAAACATATCCTTATTCTACTAAGGATAATTTTGACCCTGTCCATTGATCTACTCCTAGATCTCTATTGCACTCCTTGCCAATCTTAGTGGTAGGGTATGCAAAGATCGGTAACACATGACATTTTATAGAACCTACTGATGCATGGGAATGACTTTCATTCTCTTTCTATCTTACGCCGTGGTGGGTTTGAGTCTTACTCAATCTCACACCTTGTAACAAGAAGAACTCTTTCTTTGACTGTTCCATTTTGAACTACTTCAAAATTTTGTCAAAATTATTCATTGAAAAACTTTATCAAGCGTCTTGATCTATCTCTATAGATCTTGATGCTCAATATTAAACAACTTCCGAGGTTTTCTTTGCCCCCTCCTTTATTTTAGAATAATTCTACATTATTTGATCAACAATATGTCATTATTAATCTTTGTGCTCCCCTCACTTTCTTGTAAATCAGGCTTTCCAAAAGTCTATAAAAATATCTTTGATCACACTATCAAGCGTTTATTCAACTCGAGATGCTTGCATCCATAGATGGATGCTGGGCTTGCACATTTTGTTAGCTCCTTTAGGATTGACAAAACCTTTGGTTGCATCATATACAACTCTTCTTTAATAAATCCATTAAAAATGTGTTTTGACATCCATTTGCCGATTTCATTGTGGCAATTGCTAACATGATTCGGACAGACTTAAGCATCCTGTTGAGAAAATCTCATTGGTCCACCTTGAACTTGTCAAAAACCTTTTTGCGACAATCGAGCTTTAGAATAAAAATTTAAC
>JAHIAM010012621.1:0-19683 GCA_021605205.1 Aegilops longissima
TCAAAAAGAAAGCGAAACAACGAAAACAAAAGTCTTCACGCTTCATGTTCCTCAAATGAATACCAAGTCTTCAAGGTCACACCAATTTCTTCACTTTCAAAGTCTTGAATTTCTTGAGAATATCAAAGTCTTGATCGAAGAACTTCATTTTAAAATTCGACTTTCTCTGTAAATATCAAACTCCTCATAGACTTATAGACCTGTGTACACTCATAAACACATTAGTCCCTTAACCTATAAGTCTTCAATACACCAAAATCACTAAGGGCACTAGATGCACTTACAATATCCCCCTTTTGGTGATTGATGACAATATAGGTTAAGTTTTCAACGAGGATAAACATATGAAGTGTAAATACTGATATTGAGGAATTTGATTGCAAGATATAGAAGAACTCCCCACGAAGATGTGCATAGTGAGAATTTTGCTTTTGGGCATTGCACATTTGAAGAGTTGAATCATGGAGATCTCCCCTATATCTTGTAATTCATACGCATTTAACATATAATATGAAGAATTTGAAATGCATGATGAAATATGGTGACTGATGTTGTTCAGCATGCGTGTATTAACATATAATGAGGAATAAGCATGCAGAGGAACACATCAAAAGTATCAGAGCACCATCGGGTTTAAGATTACAACTCGATCCAATAAAGTTTCAGAAGAACAAGAGTTGTAACTTAGCAAAAAAAAATGTTGTATATAGTAGACCCGCTTGAAGACTAACTCAAATTTCTCCCCTTTGTCATCAAATGACCAAAAGGATTAAGCGAGGACTAACGCATACGAAGAATTTCAAGTTGATGAAGGCGCCCGGCGTTATCGGGATCGGTTGTCGTAGTAGGGCCTGCCTTGATGTCGTCCAAGTCTTCATTTTCATCGGTGTCGCGATGAAGAATAGGAGCTAGCCACCAAGGAAGGAACTTTGACCTTCTTGTATTTCTTGGAGGAGGTGCAGACCAGTCAAATTCTTCCTTGAGACCCATTGTCTTGAGTTCTTCCGCTGCAGAGACATTAGAAAGAACAGCCTAAGTGCGGTTGAAGGTTTCATGGAGGTAGTATTGGTTTTCTTCTTTGCATTGTGTGTTGAGGTCATGTTGTGAAGAATTTAACCAAACTAACGCTTGACCCATTTATGATTGTGATCAACCTTCCGATGAAGGCGAGGAGTAACTCACGATCAGTCATCACCACAGGTCTTGTGGCTTGAGGATTTTCTTGGGTGAGGTATTGGCGGCGAGTCATGTGTGGCGAGTCATCATTGGTGGAGTAGGATGCAGCTTTGCGAAATTGACCATCCTATGGATGAATGCCTTCATCTATCACAGCAGTTGCCTTGCCCTTGTCTTGGTGAGGCAAATGTCCATTTGAGGACTTCAATTGGAGGCAAGTAGCTGCGGTGGTTGAGTATCAGCCTTTTAATTGGTGAAGACCTTGTCTGATGAACCTCATAATCCATGGTGCATAAGGCTTCAGCTCAAAGGGTGACATAGCAATGTTTGCGAGTCCTCATGAAGAAATCATGGAAGTTGGGGAGCGCCATGAATGATATTGAAAAGCATATTCTTCATGATGCCAATGACTTCTTCATCATTTGAGTCGTGGCCTTTGATAGGACTCATTATCTTCGTCAGAATGCGATAGACAGTCCGAGGCACTTATAGTAATTCTTTGACGAAGATTTTGGTTCAAGGGGCCTTCCCTGGCTTCGAAGGCTTCATCAGCACTTGCATGTAGTGATTTGAAAGCTCAGGTTCGTTGTAGATGCAACGAGCACCATCAAGGGAGGATCTGAGTGGGAGGGCACGAAGCAATTCGATTCTTTGGTGCCTTGTAGTGAGTATTTTCATCATCAGTCCAATACCCATGAGTTCACATCTTGAGTCTCCGGTGATGTGCAGCGTCGCATAGAATTGAAGAATGAGTTCTTCATTCCAATCACAGATGTCAGTGCAGAAATTCAGCAATCCTGCATCGTGAAGAACACTGAGGACTGGCCCGAAGCTGGCGGAGATTCCATGTCCACATGAGGAATATGTGCATGATCGAAGACTTTGTCTTTGTTGAATAACCTGAGAGGAATAGAAGTTGGCTTGACTAGCAGTCGAAGCGCCTCTTCCTTATCTGAGCGAGTCATAAGGGTTGTACTCGGTGAAGAATACATGCTCGCCGAAGAAATCTTCAGCCTTGAACTTTTGCTTCGTTGAGAATGGATTCTTTGGCTTTGGCGATGGAGTGTCGATGAGTTGCATCACGACCTCGGGAATCGCAATCTCGGGTTCTTGAGTGAGGATTGTCAGGTTCCTCTTCATATGCGTCTAGCGTGTTCATAGGATCGATGGCGAGAATGATTTTCTTCATCGAGATCCGCTTGGGATCTCATACTCTTCACCAAAAGGAACAAGGTCCTTTGATGGAATGGAGGAAATTGGAACATCATCGATTGGATTTTCAAAAGAGCTTGTCATAGGCTTCATTTTCTTGGGGTGAAGAATTTGAAGCAGTGATGCTTTCCTTTTCTTCTTTGCAGCTCGCTCTGCAGCCTTGGTCTTCTTCACATCGGATGAGATGGAAGGATTGGAGTTAGTGCGGTAGCGGGGAGGGCTGAGGAATCTGGTTGAATTTCCTCGGTAAGCGATGCGGTTGCCTGACTTCTTGATTTCTTGGTGCACCACTAGTGGATGCCTAGCAATTTCTTCGGTGGCTGGAATGGAATCATCAGCCCGGAACTAGCATTGTCTTGACCTTTGAACTTCATCGGTAGTCTTTGGCGTATTCTTCAACGAGTTGAGCGGAGGCTCGGCTGAGGAATTTCTTGTTGCGTTGGGGCTGCAACATTTGTGAACTTCTCCGTCGGTTTCACAAACCTGACTTTGGCTCCTTTCCAGTCAGCATAGTATGAGTCAAATTTGTCGCTGAGGGCTTTGATGTCAGCCTACATCTTGACAAGTTATTCAGTTGTCATCTTGATAACATTTTTCTTCAGCAGTTTCTCTTTTCTGTACTGCGATTTCTTGATCTCTCTAGCCTTACCATATTTCCATTTCTCCTCTTGGATGAAATGAGTCAGCATGTGACTTTGGCCAGGTGTCAACTTGAAGTCAGGCATAGGAGTGTTTGGGTCCTTGTGCCAGAGATCAATGTAGTCTAGGATCGCTCTTGGATCCAAAAGCAGTGGCACAGGTGTGCCTTTGGCTCTAGCGGCCTTAACTTGTCTATCTCTGATGATTTCCGCAAGTTCATCATCATTAGCCTCAACATCTTGGTGGCTCTTGGAAGGCGACTGTTTCTTCTTAGGACTTGGCGAGGACCTCGTCCATTGTTGCCTTAGTCTTGTGAGTGGGGCTGATGAAGAATTTGGTGCAGGTGAGGAACTTCTTTGAGACACGGAGGCAATTGAGATGCTGTAGTCCTTTGGTACGTGGCTAGATGCACAGTCTTGAGGACTTTGTCGGAGCTCTGAGGACTTTGTAGGAGCTGAGGATTTGGGAGGAGCAGGAGCAGCATGAGGAATTTGTCGTGAGGGCATTGCTGAGGAAATTGGCTGTGAGGGCACTTGTTGGTGAAGCACTTGGCTTGTGTGCGGGCTACTTTGCCATAGATTTTCTTGGCTTGACAAGGGCCTCGATGGCAGCAGCGATGTGAGTCCTCATTAAATTTCCTCCTTGCCTCCTTGGCTTGTCTCGCCAATTTGGCTTGGCGCTTGGCCCATTCTTCAAGAAAGTCCTCACCACGCTTGATCTTGGTGGGGTCGACTTCTTGGCAGTGCCAATGGAGCTCTTGGGCATGGAGGATTGGTCGAATTTCTTCATGTACTTTGGAGTAACATATCATACTCCTCCATTCCTTGCCCATCTCCTTTCAATCCTTTGAATCGCACCTTGCGCTGATTTTTTTTTTTGCCAAACTTGGCTTCATCAGTGTGCAATAATCAGCATAGATGTCCTCGGGAATCTCAAAGCGGTCATGACCTCGGGCCTCTTTCCTCCTTTACGTGGCTTCTTTCCTTACGCCATATTCTTGGTGAGGAATTTGAACAATCAAATTCTCTGAAGAAGTATGCAACTTTTCTTCGAGGAGCGCTGCAAATGAGTTAAGTTGATGAGAACCTAGTGATTCAGCGGACATGAGTACACGTGAGCAGAGTATAGTTGCGAGGAATTTGGAGAGGTCATATCGTTCTCGAAGGTTTTCAAAAGAACTAGTTTGAGGAATTTGACGAGATGAGCCTTGAAGAATTTCACTAAGCGATCTTTGTCTTAGGTTCGAGTTGTATAGATCGAGGATCCACACAATTGAGGAATCTTGAAAAAAATCATTGCTTAGAGAAATGAATCAAGAGCATATTTCATTTGAGGTGTTCATATGTGAAGATTTGAAGAATAAACACCTTTGAAGATTTTCGGGAAGGTTTGAGAATCAAAGCGAGTAATAAAAGTAACTTTTAATTACCGGCGAAGAACACGACGAACCGAGAAGTGTAGATTAGAAGTTAAATCGTTCAGATCTCCACGCCCCTAACTTCGGCGGAGGAAGACAGCTCGGACGGCGGATGAAGATTTCAGCGATCGGTAGCAAGTACAAGCTATGACGAGGTCGAGGCGGTGAAGCTCTTCCTCACCGGCTGACGATGGAGTAAGCGGCGGCGCTAGGGTGTGAAGCTCGGCGAGAGAGAGAGCGGTCGGCGGAGTAAAGGAAGTGAGGAAGGGAGAGGGGTATATATATACGGTGAAAAACCGTTCGCTAGAAGATTTTGAATGAGCGTGCCCTGACCCTTCTCATTTGCTTGACATGTGTCACCCACGTCTTGAAAAGTGGAGATTGTGTTAGATCGTGGGTGAATAGATAAGTTTAATGTCTGAGCGGAGCGGTTTGGCGGCAAAGCGAAAATTTGGATAAGATAAGTTAAAAGTTCGTTCGCAATTTCTTTAGTGACAAGGACACAGTGAAGATTTTGAGCGAGTTTCAAATAGAATGCACATGAAGAATTTGTGAATAGATTGGGTTGAGTATAGCATAGAGGGAAGGGTCGATCACATTCACTTAGCGTAGAAAAAGCAACTTGAAGAAATAGCCATAAGTGAATCTTGTAGAGGACATAAACCCATATATATATATATATATATATATATATATATATATATATATATATATATATATATATATATATATATAGCCAATGAAGAAAGACAACGGAAACAATGAAGATTTTGCAAAGTTGAAGAATTTGAAAAAAGCGAAGAATTTCAAAAGCGAGGAAAAACTCAAATTGAAGATTTTCAACTTTGGTGGTGGCGTGACCCACCGTATAAGAATGATGATTTCAGACACCGCATACAATTGTCGTAGGGTTCTGAGAATCAAATTCTTCATTAATTTCTTCACACTTAGAGTGTTATTCTTCATTGATTGAAGAAAAACGTTTCTTCATGTGTTGCACATCTAAGTCATCAATTTTGCATAAGTGTCAGGATGTGTGTCCTTTTCAAAGAACATTCGAAGATTCTAAGATATTTAGCTCACACCGCAACTTGCTAAATCTCTTCTCATCCAAGGGCTTTGTGAAGATATCGGCTAGCTGTTCTTGGTCTTCACATGCTCGATGGAGATGTAAGCCCTTCAACACATGATCACGAAGAAAATGATGGCGAATCTGAATGTGCTTTGTCTTGAGTGCTGAACTGGGTTGTGAGCAATCTTGATGGCACTCTCATTGTCACATAGAGAGGCACATTCTTCACGTTGATGCCGTAGTCCTTGAGAGTTTGCTTCATCCACACAATTGAGCACAACAAGAGCCAGCAGCAATGTACTCAGCTTCCGCGATGAAGCGGTGATCGCGAGTTCTGTTTCCGAGGACCAACGGACCAAAGATCGTCAGAGAAATGACAAGTACCAGATGTTGACTTGCGGTCCACGATCACCAGCATAGTCGAGTCAGAATATCAATGAGATCAAAAGTAGAGCCCTTGGGGTACCATAATCCTAGTGTTGGTGTGTGAGCTAGATATCAAGAATATGCTTCACTGACCTTATGGTGTGATTCCCGGTGTAGCTTGAAATCGGGCACACATGCAAACACTAAGCATTATATCTAGCCTAGATGCACATAAGTACAATAAAGAACCAATCATGGGCGGTATACCTTGTGATCGAAGTCAATACCATTTTCATCAATGCATAGATGGCCATTTGTGGGCATAGGAATTTTGACGCCTTTGCAATCTTGCATGCGAATTTCCTCAGAACATCCTTGAGGTATTTCTCCTGAGATATGAATATGCCATTGTGTTGTTGACGAATTTGAAGACCTAAGAAGAATTTCAATTCTCCCATCATAGACATTTGATATTCTTCACTCATCATATAGGCAAATTCGTCACTATAATGTTGGTTAGTACAGCCAACAATAATATCATCAACATATATTTGGCACACAAACAGTTCACCATCATATGATTTAGTAAAGAGAGTAGGGTCGAGTGAACCGGTGTGAAGCCATTCTTCACGAAGAATTCCTTCAATGTATCATACCACGCCGTAGAACTGTTTGAGCCATAGAGGGCCTTGTTGAGTCTGAAGACTTTGTCGGGATTCTTTGGATCTTCAAAACACTGGGGTTGAGCAACATATACTTCTTCCTCAAGCTTACCATTGAGGAAATGCACTTTTCACATCCATTTGATATAAAGTGATATTATGATGGTTAGCATAAGCAAGTAATATCTGAATAGCCTCAAGTCTAGCAACAGGTGCAAAAGTTTCATCAAAATCAATTCCTTCAACTTTGTGTAGCCTTGAGCTACAAGTTGTGCCTTATTCCTCACCACAAGGCCATTTCATCTTGCTTGTTGCGGTAGATCCACTTTGTGCCAATGATATTATGCTTGCGAGGATCTGACGTTTGACCAGGTTCCAGACATTGTTGAGCTCGAGGCTGATGTAATTCTTCTTGCATTGCTGAATCCACTCGGGCTCGAAATGCTTCATCTACCTTAGTGGGCTCTGTGATAGAGACAAAAGCATAGTGCCCACAAAAGTTAGATAAATGTGAAGCTTTTGGCGTGTGAGAGGACTGGCGCTTCAATGTCATCGATGATCTTGTCAACTTGCACTTCTTTTGCAAACGAGGATGAGCTGGTTGTCGTCGAGGATTTTGATCAGCATTTTCTTGACACCATTTTCTTGACATTATCTTGGTGCATCAGCTCGGCGTTCTTCACGTACAAGAATGAATTCTTGTGATTCTTGATGGGAATGACATCCTCGGTTGCCTTGAACTTGATAGATTCCTCGGTGCTGGTTCATCTAACACGAAGGTAGGTGCTCTCTTTGCGAGCCATTAGTTTCATCGAACCGCACATCTATAGTTTCAACAATCTTGTAAAGAACATTGTTGAAGACTCTGTAGGTGTCTGAGTCCTTTCCATAACCAAGCATAAAACCTTCATGTGCTTTCGGTGCAAATTTAGCATTGTGATGAGGATCTCTAATCCAGCATTTAGCACGAAGACTTTGAAATAACTCACATTGGGTTTCTTGTCGTTGAGGAGTTCATAGGCAGTCTTCTTGAAGAATTTGTGAAGATATACTCATTGATGATGTGGCACGCGGTATCAATTGCATCAATCCAAAAAGCGACGAGGCGTTTTGTATTCATCAAGCATAGTGCAAGCCATCTCAACAAGAGTTACGTTCTTGCGCTCCACGGCGCCATTTCTTTGAGGAGTATAGGGAGCAGATAACTCATGAGTAATACCAAGTTCATCAAGATAGTCATCAAGACCGAATTCTTGAACTCAGTTCCATTGTCACTCTGATGTGCTTGATCTTCACACCAAAGTTGGTTGAAGCCCTCGAGGAAAATCGTTTGAAGACTTCACGCACTTCATGTTTGTAAGTAACAATGTGTACCCATGTGTAACGAGAGTAATCATCAACAATAACAAAGCCATATAGAGATGCATCATTAGTGACTGCGAGTAATGATTAGGACCAAAGAGGTCCATGTGAAGCAATTGAATGGACGATTAGTGGTCATGATAGTCTTATTTGGATGCTTGGCCTTGGTCATTTTCCAGCTTCACGGGCTCCACACAAGTGATCCTTGAGGAATTTGACATTCTCAATGCCAATGACATGCTTCTTCTTCCATGGCGTGTGCAAATTCCTCATGCCTGCGTGACCAAGTCGTCGATGCCATAGCCAGCCTTAGAAGCTTTTGCAAGTAGACACACAGCTGGTTGTGGTCTGTAGAGAAATCAACAATATACAAGTCTCCTCTCCTAAAGCCTTGAAGACTTTGGAATTGTCACTTCCATGATCACAACACAGCGATACTTGCCAAAGACAACAACCATATCAAGATCACAAAGCATTGAGGCCGACATGAGGTTGTATCCTAAGGACTCAACAAGCATGACTTTGTCCATGTGTATGTCCTTAGAGAACATAACCTTACCAAGACCCAATACGACTTTTGCCTTTGTCGGCAAAGATGATATGCTTCAGATGTGGCGGTGATAAGGAGCATCCATCAATAGATTCTTGTCACCGGTCATGTGATTTGTACATCCACTATCGAGGACCCACTCATTGGCTTTGGGTTGATCATCCTGCGGATGAATTAGTGCAACTTACGATCTCATATACTTCATCGGTGAAGAATATGATATCAATTTCATCAGATGAATTTCATCAGCAATATATAACGGATAAGCGATATGAGGGCGTGTGAAATGAAAGTTCATTTCTTCATGATTAGCCTCCGTCCTTTCGAGGCATTTTTGTCGGGCCCCGACAAATTCTTGAGACGTTAAAGCACGTGCGGAGACCTGACCCTGCAGAAGAGATTAGTTCTTTTCTTCACCACCCACATCTGAAGGGGTGGCAAGAGTTCATCACTCTGCGAGCTCCATATGAGAATGGTGGCATAGAGGCCAATCCATTTCGTTTCACATAAGAGGGTTAGGGTAAGCATATGAATAAGCGGAGAAATTCTTGAGGACTTATGAACATAATGGTTTGAAGAATAATGCACATATTCATAGCCCTTAGCTCTACCTGCGAAGCAGAGTTGTTAGCACGATGATAATCATATGAGGACTTTGATCCTTTTGAGAATTTGATCCATGTGAGAATTTGGTCCTTATGAGGACTTGGATCCATATGAAGAATTTGGTCCATATGAAGAGTTTGATCTGGGTTCCTATTCTTCACGGTGGTGTCATGAGGACATTCACTGAAGACTTTCAAGGCACTTCTTGGGAACCAGATTTTCTTCATAGGAGAACCGTTCCTGCGATTAGTGCCAACATATCTAGCAAATACTTCACCATTCTGATTTTTGAACAGTTTATAGTTGGAGTCAAATGACTCATCGGAAGAATGAGGAGATTCACATGTAAAGCCGGATAAGTTAGATGGATCAACTGGAGGTCCCTTTGAGCAACCCATGAGGTTTTGGGGTCTGCTCGGGCTTCAATATGTTCCATCAGCATTGAGTTTCCTCTCAAAGGCAATACCCTCTTTCCTAGGGTTCTGTTGAGGATCTGCTTTTAAGCACATCACAAAAGTCGATGCCCTTTGAGGCTTTTGTACATGCATGTCATGTACAATTCCTTCAACCTTGCATCGTCGGTGATACTAGCAATGTCCTCGGATGAGGAATTAGTGATAGCGAGGCAGGTGAAGAATTTATAACAGTTGAAGCATTTGAACATTCGGTGAAGAATTAGCGATTCACGTTCAATGCACTTTAAGCATGGAGGAACAAATTCTTCACGAGAAGCGCTGATTTGTTGAGCAAGTAATGAATCGCGCTCCTTCTGAAGATCTTCATAACTCACTCTTAGCTTCTCAAGATCTTGCTTTCTTTGAAGAAATTCATAAGAAAGTTTCTCATGATCAGATAAGAGAGTGTTATGATGACCTTGAAGGTGTCAAACCTAGTGAAGTCTCTGAAGATTTTCAGTCAGGGCTTTAGTGCGATCCATTTCTTCACCCAACATATCATCACTTTTATCTAGCATGTTTTGAACCTTTTCAAAAGCCCTTTGTTGTTTTACAGCAATCTTAGCAAGTTTTGAGTAGCTGGGCTTGAGATCTTCATCAGATTCATTTTCACTAGATTCAGAGGAGGTATATTTGAGTACCTTGGCACCCTTTGCCATGAAGCAATAGGTGGGGCGTAGTCATCACTATCTTCATCAGCTTTGTTGGTGAGGCCATTTTCTTCATAGTTGAAGATGGACTTGTCGCGAAAAAAAGTAGCGAGCAGACTCGCCACACCGGACTCGGTTCTTCGATGCCTCCTCTTCCTCATGTTCCTCGATTCACGAGTCCATTTCCTTGCAATGAATGCCCGAGCCTTCTTGGAGCTGCTCTTCTTGTGAGAATAAGACTTTGAGGATTTTGATGATGAAGATTTCGACGATTTCTTCTTCTTCTTAGCGTCATCAGAACTTTAATCCTTGTATTTCTTCTTCTTTAATTCCTTTTCCCCGAGGACAATCTTGAATGTAGTGACCAGGTTTCTTGCATTTGTGGCATAGTCTTCTCTTATAGTCCTTTGGATGAGGAATCATTGCTCCTTGAGGATTTTCCAAAGCGACCACGTCTTGAGAACTTGGAATTTCTTCACGACGATGCTAGCTCTGGCTCAATTCTTGGGATCTCCAAGGCTACTACCGAGTCTTCACAATCAGATTGAACACAGCCTTGGCCTTGAGGGCACGTGATTTTCCATAGCTGGAACCATAGAGATCTCTCTTTTCAGCAAGCTGGAACTCATGAGTATTTAGCCTCTCGAGGATATATACTGGATCAAGTGACTTATAGTCAGCACGTTCTTGTATCATCGGTGCGGAGTATCAAATGAGGAATCAGCGATCTCAACAATTTCTTCACCACCTCATGGTCGGTGATGTCGATGGCACCAAGCGCTTGAAGCTCATTTGAGATGTCGATGAAGGCGATCGAAGGTTTGTTGAACATTTTAGTTGTCGAGTCTTTTGAAGCGGTTGAAGAGATTGCGAAGAACATCAACTCGAGAGTCAGCTGAGTTGAGACTCCTTCATTTACTTTGGACCTTGTCCCGGATGAGCTTAAGGTTTCCAAAGCACTCACTCTTCCATCTTGTCCTTTGCTCGAGATGGCCACATATGATATTCTTAGCTTGAGAATCGAGTTGCTTGAATCTCTTCACATCGGCAGCGTTCGGTGAGGGTGAGATAGAGGAACACCATTTTCCACAACATACGAGAGATCATTGTCAATTGCCTCAAGATGCATTCGCATCTTATTTTTCGATGAGGGTAGTCTGTCCCATCAAAGGTAGGACACCGGTGAGACCTTGATCATACCTGCGGTCGACATAACTAAAACTCCGGTGGTTAAACCAAAATCACACAGAACAAGGGAGTACCTTGCTCGATACCAATGAAAGTGCGTTATATCGACTAGAGGGGAATGTCGGTGTCAAACCGGCGGATCTCGGGTAGGGGTCCCGAAGCGTGCGTCTAGGCGGATGGTAACAGGAGACAAGGGACACGATGTTTACCCAGGTTGGGCCCTCTTGATGGAGGTAAAACCCTACGTCTGCTTGATTGATATTGATATTGTGGATTTTTACAAGAGTGGATCTACCACGAGATCAAGGAGGCTAAACCCTAGAAGCTAGCCTATGGTATGATTGTAAGGGTTGTTGTGATTGCAGTCCTACGGACTAAAGCCATCCGGTTTATATAGACACGGAGAGGGCTAGGGTTACATAGAGTCGGTTACAATGGTAGGAGATCTACATATCCGTATCGTAAGCTTGCCTTCCACGCCAAGGAAAGTCCCATCCGGACACGGGGTGAAGTCTTCAATCTTGTATCTTCATAGTCTTGGAGTCCGGTCGATGATGATAGTCCGGCGATGATAGTTCGGTGATGATGGTAGTCCGGCTATCCGGACACCCCTAATCCAGGACTCCTCGGT
Organism: Aegilops longissima; assembly: GCA_021605205.1. Taxonomy (NCBI): domain Eukaryota; kingdom Viridiplantae; phylum Streptophyta; class Magnoliopsida; order Poales; family Poaceae; genus Aegilops; species Aegilops longissima. Next base: position 11,987 of record JAHIAM010012621.1, read on the forward strand.
AGCCTGAACCAGGCTTCAATGACGATAAGTCCGCGTGTATATTGCTTGGCATTGCAAGCGGGTTCCTCCTCAAATGGTAGAAGATTGTGAACACGAGGATAGTGTCGGCTCTACAAAATAAATTCCACATTCCCGTAGAGAGAATAATATATATATACACAAGTTCAATCTGCGGCGTTTTCCGTGGCATGGCGTCACACCACTACCAAGCCATTACTCGAATTGTTTTTACTTTACCACCTCGGCGCATTTAGCGAAGCGGTTTCCTTAGCGCGTCTTGTCGAAGCGAGATCGTGTTTCCCCTTAATCCGGGATTCTCATCAATACAGGCGTGGGTAACCCAACGCGTCATCGATGGTGGCGCTTGGAGATAAGCGAGTTTTACCAGGCCGGTGGGGGCGCGTAAGACTTCGCCCGCCCATATAAGGGATAAGATTCACCTTCTCACCTCGCCTTCTTCCTCCTTTGCTTATCCATCTCCTTTTCGAGCTCCAGCGCCCAAGTTCGCGCATCTCGTCTCAACCTTCTCCGACCATGTCGGAGCGGGAGGTAAATGGTTGGACTCCACCGTTAAGGAGGAGCACATCGCCAAACTGCTGCGGCGCGGATACCTTTCGGCGACATCAGCACCGGCTGCTGTAACGAGGGCAGCTCATCCCCCCCAGCCCCATGAGAGGTCGTCTTTCTTCCCCATTTCCTCCATGGACTGGGCTTTCCACTACATCCCTTTGTCCAGGGGCTCATGTTCTACTACGGCCTGGATTTCCATGATCTGGCGCGAACTTCATCCTCAACATCTCGGCATTTATAGTCATGTGCGAGGCCTTCCTCGCATCCAGCCCCACTTGACTTGGCTCAAGACCTTCAATGTCAAGCCGAAGGTAGTGAAGGGCACTCAAGCGGAGTCTTGGGCGCCATGTTGGGCAAGATGCCCAACATCCTTTAGTTCGAAGGGCCTTCGTGGAATCCGTCAAGGGGTGGCAATCGGGGTGGTTCTATATCACCGAGCAGCGTGACCCTAAATGGTAGCGGCCCCAATTTAGATCTGGTATCCCCACGCAGCTCACCTCCACGGAAAGAGAAGGGCTTCTTTGTGGGGTAGTTTGAAGAGCTGACGGGACTCCAAGCATGTATCAAGAAAGTGGTGAAGAAGCTCGGGCTGGTTAACGTGGTCCAGTCATGCTCGTCCGGATTCTCCCATGCCAAAAGCGGGCATTTAATTTATGGGAGTTCGATCCGGAACAGCACCAGCGCTGAACAAGCTCTTGACACAACGTCTGAAAGGCGCTGGAAGAGTGCTGTTCAAGGCGCGAAGCCCCCATGATCCATGACTAAAGGTCGCGATTTCGCTCATGACACCGAGCCGGCGAGGTAAGTGATTCTACCCCTTACGGGACACTTGTTTTCATAGTTTGACTCTATGCGGGCTTTAATTTCCCTTTTCCTTTGACAGGACTGGATGAGGAAGGCGGAGCAGATTACTGTCCGGCTCCTATGCGAAAAACCCAGTAGGCGCTTCGTCTAGCGAGGCTGCTGGTTCCGGCACCATACGTGGTGCGAGAAGAAAAACCAAGAAGGAGGCCACGGGTGCTCGAAGAGTGCCGTTTTCAGGTGTCCAGCGACTCGGGGCGGATACCTCCCGAAAATGAGGAGGAGGAAGAGTACTCTCTCCGGAGGAGGAGAGAGGAAGGAAGCTTCCCCAGCGAGGGAGGCGAAGGGTCAAGAGGAAGGACTATTCCCGGACAGCTCCGCCAACATCAACGTTGGCGAGGAAGAATAGCCTTCAAGGGCCGGGCCTCGGCGAGATCGTAACTATCCAGTTCTGAATGATTTATAATTTCTTTTCTGCGTCACATAGTGTCATTCGATTTCCATATCTTGCTGTAGTTCGGCCGGTGATGATCTCCCGCTTCTTCGGCGGAGTCGTTGGCTCCGTCGGATGTAGACTCCATCGACCGCCTCCACCTCGCGACGCCGAGGGCGCCAAGGTGGGAACCCAGAAGGACCCATCGGGGAGGCTCGGGCGCCACAAGGCGTCCTCCGGACTGCGCGCGGACTCCTAGCAGAACCCGCGGTGGTTCGGAGTCGGCAGCTGCTTCGAGCGAAGGGCAAGACCGTGATCGCGGCGGCTTCCGTCCAATCGGGCGCGGGCAATTTGTTGGGCGCTGCGAGCGCTTCCATCGAAGAACACCGCACTATTATGAGTGCGGTGATTGAAAGTGCAGCTTCGCCAAGGGCGGGCTGACAGCTTCTGATAGCCTTCTATCGGGCTTTGAGGTAAGAAGTTAAAATATGCAATGTAATACCGCATAGACGGTAGCCCGATGCTTGGTTGGTGTTGGAAAGAAAAGCGGATGAGGATCTGAAAAAAAGATATCGTGGGGTTGCTAAAAATTATGTCAATATGGGTTGCAGCTGCTGCTGCTGACCTCTGCCGCCTTGGCTGCGGAGGTCGGTGCGTTGAAGAAGGAGCTCGGCGGTCGGGCAAGAGCTCGGCGCGCGCCGAAGCATCTCAAGACAAAGAAGGTGAGTAACACCACTTTGAATTTGTACCTTCTGAAAAGGATTTAGGTTGCAACAAAAAATAACAAGGATAACATGGGTGCTGCGGGGGCCACGAGCGAGGTGGCGACCACGAAGGAGCTGTGTCTCTGACGAGCATAATCTCGGCCACAGGCAGGCAGAGCAAGAAAAAAAGGAGGCGGGTGGCGGTGGTTCAGCAAGAGCTCGGGCTCTCATGGAAAAGCATGAGAGTTTGGGCGTGACTCAAAGACTTCGAGTCGAGGCTTGCCTCGCTCTCGAAAGTGCTAAAACCGCCAAGGCGAGGCCCATAAGTCCCTTGAGGAGATTGAGTTGATGAGGAAGATAGCGGCGGGTAAGGCATATTTCATGCAAAGCAAGCATGTGAATGTAAATTCGTGTTACTTACCCGAATTTGGAGCTCTCGGTGCGTTTGCAGATCTGTCTCATGGCGTGTACGATGCCGCCGCATTCTACCGAGCCGAGGAGGGAGCTCAGCGGAGAAGGTCTTGGTCTAGTATCTTGAGGCCGGCCATCCGATGCCCCTAGCGACCAGGTGAAGCAGCTGGTCGAGCTTCCTAAGGTGGCCGAGCAGGCCATGAAGGGCCTCATAGTCGGCGTGGCACGGAGAGGCCATGCACAGGAGCTACTTGGCCTCGTCTGACGGCTGGTGGATCGTGCCCACAGGTGGAGGTTATCAAGCGCTCCGCTTTGTATTGAAGGTGCTCGTCGGGCCCTTGCCAGCGCAAAAGGTGCATTGGGGCAAGCTGGATCACGGAGAATCTAATCAGCAGCGCCACCAGCGAGCAAGGAGCATCGTCGCCGAAATTTACTATAAGGTTGTCTGAAGGATGCCCATAAGATTGCGGATGAGTGCCCCAGGATGTAATTTTTGAGTGAATTAGCAATGTGTTATCTGTGCGCTGAAAACTTTGTTCATATCGCTAAACAACGCTTGTTTAATTTAAAATATTACCTTACATGCGGCCGTTTATTAAATCGAGAGATGGCAAATCGTAAACTTCAGCCCCCATGCCACAGTCTTTGGGGTGTTCGGGATAAACTTGAGCACTCTTGTTCCCATTTTGGGTCCATCTAGGGGCGCTCAACACAGCGAACAAGGCAACCGGACTTATAGTGCTTGAACACTCTCACTTAGCCATAGAATTCTATAATTTTAAATTTCGTGAAGCCTAGTATTCGGAAGACCAATTGGGCGCTATCACGCCTTCATCGGACATAATCCGAACTTATTTCGGCGGCGTAGGTCTTTAAGGACCGAAAGGACCTCTCGAACAGCGACCAGTCTCTCGCCTTATCATGCGGTCAGTTTAGCTTTCTCCAGAGGCGTTAACCCGGCTCAACCGAGCGCATGTCGCGATGGTTCTCCCGTGCTACCTTAGCGATAGAACGGAGCGTAAGGTGCCAAACATGGGAGCAGGCAAACCCAACTATTGACCCAAGACATGATTGGAGCGATTCATATAATGCTATAAGTTGGGTGCCGCACTTGTGAAAGTGTCTGCGGACTTTATCACACCATAATCACGGAGGACATAAGCCCTGGTGTATTTGGCGTACCAAGATGCACAGGTGCAACATGTAAATAGCAACATATAAATAAATATATATATATATATATATATATATATATATATATATATATATATATATATATATATATATAAAGTAATGCAATTATAGGCAAAAGTGCTGCATTTTATTCGAGAAGATATGCTATCGATGCGGAATGATACAAATAGTGCGAAAGCAAAGTTGGGCCAATTAAAGGCGTCTCCCTCGAGGGTAGGCAGCGGAATGTTGTATTTAACAAATATAATGCTCGTGATGGAGACCACCTGAGTGTTAAATCATGGCCTTTGTCCTTCCACGGCTGTTGCATCATGAGTTCGGCAGGTTCGCCGCGGTGAGTTATGTATAAAAGAAAAAAAGAAAAAAGCGACACACTTGGGAGCCCCTGGTGTGGTCGAACCGCCTCTGGGTCTGTTGTGGTTTGTGCCTTCCCCTATGCCCATGGTATCTCGGGCGTAATTATGTCTGTGGAGAGTTTGTCTTATAATTTTGCGAGGCTGGGGTTGGGGCCGCATTACTCTGGCGATGCGCGGGCGTGCCAGGTGGTCTTCGTTTATGTTGCTCCGAGGCGCGTTTGGTGCGTGTCCGGTCGTTTAACGGCGGACTTGAAAATCTGTAAAAGGCTGCTCTATACTTCTACGCGCGAGAGCATGTATGTTCCTCCGTTCGAGGGGGCGTTCCGTGTTTCCGTTGACCATGATGACTCCACGAGGGCTGGCATCTTGAGCTTAAGGTATGCATAATCGGCACCGCGTTGAATTTTGCAAGCAGCGTTCGTCCGAAAGCGAGCGTGATAGCCGCTGAGCAGGACTATGTCGAAGATGAACTCCTCGCCGGAAATTATCCGGGATCCGAAGACCACTTCGGTGTAGCGAGCTGTACAATTGGCCTCGACACCTGGTATGGCGCCTTTGAAGGTCGTCCTTGTAGGTTTAATCCTTGAAGGGTCTATGCCCATCTTGCGCTGTATCACGATAAAGCAGGTTCAGAGCTCTGCCGCCGTCCATCGAGGACTCGTGAGTGAAATCCATCAACGATTGGGTCTAAAACCAATGCGCCGAATCCGCCATGGCGGATCTTGGTCGGATGGTCTCTTGATCGAAAGTGATCGGGCAAGAGGACCATGGGTTGAATTTTTGGGCGTGGCTCCATCGCAGCGTATCGTCCCTTAGTGCGCTTCCGCTCCCTCTTGGGAATATCGTTGCGTATATCATGTTTACCGTCCGAACTTGAGGGAATCCCTTTTGTCCTCTGTTGTTCGGGTTGGCGGGTCTCTTCCTCGTCATCGCTATGTAGCCCCTTGTCACTTGTTTTCGGCGATTAATTTGCTCGCTGCTTGAATACCCAACAATCTCTGTTGGTGTGGTTAGCTGGCTTTTCGGGAGTTCCATGTATTTGACAAGAGCGGTCGAGTATTCGGTCCAAATTGGGCCGGGCCGGAGTGGTTCTTTTGAATGGCTTCTTCCGTTGACGGGTTTGGAGCCTCGGAATCTGGCGTTGACTATCGTATCCTCATTCTTGTCGCCGTTAATGCGGCGTTTGTTTTTGTTCGGCGCAACCTGCCATTGCGGTCCTTGGTATCCGGACTGCAGCGTTTTCTTGAGGTTATTCTTTGGCGAGCCAGCTATCCTCTCCCTGCGAAGCGGGTCATGAGGATGTGAGGGCTGCCATGGATTTCGGCTTCTCTGTCCTAGGTGCCGGGCCAGCCACTCGTCGCGGATGTTATGTTTGAAGGCAGCGAGTGCCTCGCATCCGGACGGTCGGCGATTTGATTTTTCTTTGTTAAGAACCGTGTCGAATTGCACGGCCGATTCGTCTAGCTGCTGGATTATGTGGCTTAGGTCATCTCGTCCGGTGGTCGCTTTACGTGCTCACGGAAGTTGTCGAGGAATGCGGCTTCGAGGTCTTCCCGACATCAATTGACTCTGCGGGCAGGCTGTTAAGCCAATGCCGAGCTGGTCCTTTAAGCTTGCGGGAGATATTTGATGGCGTGAAGATCGTGCGCGCGGGCCATGTGTATGTGGAGGAGATAATCCTCAATCCAAACGCTGGGTCTGTTGTGCCATCATAGGATTCGATATTGAGGTTTGAACCCTTGAGGATTTGATGATCCATTACCCGTCGGTGAAGCATAGTGGGTGTCTGGCGCCTCTGTATTGAGCAATATCGCGGCGTAGCTCGAGAGGCGTTATCTGCTGTGTTCGGCCCGGCGGAGTAGTTGTATCCGTGCGGCGGTATTAAATGCGTGGGTGAAATTAGGCGCCCACGTGATCCATAGATACATCTGGATTGTCTTGCCTTGTCCTCAATATATCTACTTAAGTTCGGTAGCGTTCCCCGTGGCTTCGCTTTTTGAAGCGATGTCGAGTGCGGTTTTGGTGGAGGGCTTGCCGCCTCTCTATCACGGCCACGCAGGTGGTCGGTCTGCCGTGTGTCAGCGCTGGTGATGTAGGTTTGTATGCCTCCTCCTCTAATCGGGGAGCAACTTGCGTTTTGGGTAACTTTGGAGGCGTTGAGTTCATACTCTTGACGCGAGGACCTCGGTCCATCTGCCGGCCGATGGGTCTTGATCAGCTTGAAGCTGTTGTTGCTTTTCTTTAGGCTGTTTGCCGTGGCCATTAGCCTGCGTCTGAAAGCGCTCTTGTTCGACGAGATCCTCGAGCACGACGAATTAAATCGCCGAGGCTTGCCTCGTCTCCGGAGGGAGGTAAGTAATTGTCATCCTCGACCTCTTAAATGCGCCGCCCTCTCCCGAGGGCTTTCTTCCGCCTCCTCCGCTGGATCGTCTTTGGAGGAGTTGTCTTCGGCACTACGGGGTGTTATTATCTCTGTGCGGAATCTCCATTCTTGCCGTGGCGGGATTTAGAGCGGCGCCACGACGGCGTCGGCGCTTGGGCTGTTCTTTAAGGAATCGGCCTCCGCTGCTTCTTCGCCGTCCCCATCTTTTTGGGTGTCCACCATGTATATGTCGTATAGCGAGGTGGTCTTCCGGTGTCACAGAGGCTGCTTCTTGAAGTCTCGGCATCGTCGTCCATAACGTCGATGTCTTGAGTCGTAGTCGTCAATCGTCGGTTAAATCGTCGGCGGTGGCTACGAAGTGGGTGGTGGGTGGGATTGAATTTCTTACGTCGTCTGCGTCCCAACCGTCCTGGTCGTGTAGTTCGGCAGGGGCTCTCGAATAGCGAGATGCTTGATGAATTTATGATATCGCGAAGGCGAATGCTGAAAAAGATGTCCACAGCGGTGAATTCCATGATCGGCGCCCAATCGGATTCGGTGGCAAGGGCGCAGGAGGTCCGGAGTCGGCGAAGTCCGCACCTCGAGTCATGGTTTTATGCGGGACAAGGTAAGTGTTCGCTCCATCGCCGTAGAAGTTGCAGCTTCTCGGCGGTGTCCAGCCATCCGTCCTCGATCCGGCGATCGGCTCCGGACTATGAGTCGGGCCGGATTCGTGCGGCCTCAAGGTGTTGTCCGGTGCAGAGTTAGGTCATGCCCATCGTGACAGCCAGCTGCACGCTCGGCCGTGGCTCAGATCCATCGAGGATCAAGTCCGCGGATATCGGCCGTGAAGTTTAGGCTTCAAA
>JAHIAM010012624.1:0-14384 GCA_021605205.1 Aegilops longissima
CTGAGGTATCCTTGCACGATGCCCCCCCTTGATCATCCAGGGAAGGGCCCCCATGGTGATGTGATTCTGGTTCCTCTCCTCCTCCTGCTGTTGTCTCCGGCTCCTTCTCTTTTCGGATCGTTTCCTGCTTTGGACCCGGCTGGCAAGATCTCCGGCAACCCCGCGGTGGCCGGACGCTGGGGGCCTCCATTGGGTTCGCTCGATGCTTGGTCGGCGGGTGTTGACTCGGCGGCTGGACGGGGGCTCCTTGGGGCAAAAGGCCCTCGACGCCCGCCTTGGGGAGGTGCCACTCAGGCCTGCGAGTTGGAGGCGAGCTCGGCCTGGGCGACCCTAAGGAGGCCCGTCCGCCAAGAAGGAGGAAGACATGAAGGCTCGTGGGCGGGAGGGCCAACTTGGGGCCCATGGCCGCTTGGTCTTGTTGGGCAGGATTTGGAGGCGAAGGGGTGGGGCTGGACAGCAAGCGCGGGTCTGGCCGAGGACCCGTGGGCCCCGCGGGTGAAACTACCTTCTTGAGGTCCTTCGACAAGCTGGAGAGCCCGGCGCCGGGGCACTGAAATACTTCCTTCTGGTCAGCCCTTGAAGATGTCCCCCTTAGTCTTGGTCCCATTTGAGGCGGCGCGTGTCTGTCTTCTGCCCTGGCTGAGTCTTCACCCATGTCTACCTTGGGACCCCAACGGACCTTGCCTGTTGGAGCCCGTGGGGGACTTCCGCGTTTTCTTGATCCGTGAAATTGACGGAGGCTCTCGGCGAAGTTCAGACCTTACACCAAGCCCAAGCCGATCCGAGGCTTCCGGGCGAACCCCCAGCGCAGCTCCACGCCAGCAGCGGTGCCCAACAAGTGACTCGCCTGGCTCTTCCTTTCGCTCCGCAACATGCATCATGCCTCGTGGGCGTTTAAACTCGTTTAGCGTCGTGAAAATAGTTATGGATTGTAATATTTGCTTTTAAATTCCTTGAGATTTGCTTTTCCTTCCTACTTGCTTATGTTCTCGTCGGCATGCGGGCCAGCCCTTACCTCGGGCTTAGCCCGGGAACGGGCGGGACCAAGGGGTGAGGGCTCGTGACAAGTTAGGCTCTGATCGCGATGCTCATGAGTCCCCTTGGCCCCGAACAACAAGTAGAGGCGAGATGTATGGGTGAATTACCATTCTCGTCTAAAGCCCGGCCCGCGCATACCTCAATCGCCGTTGCCTTTGGAAATAAGGGATGAGGGCTACATGACGATTAGGCTCTGGTGCTGGGAGTCCCCTTAACGTTCAAGCGGCCTTCGTACCTTCCCCTCGGGGAGGGTGCGCAACCGGCCGAGGGCGGCTGGTGGCGTCTTGGCGTGACCCGAGCGTAGCCCGTGGCCCCCCGGGCACTCCCGATGGGGCGTTCGATGAGCCAACATTGGCTGGGCTCCACGAGGTTGATCCGGGGGGCCACCCTGTTTTTATCACCGGGGGCATAAGCCTTCTTGTGTCCGGGCATAAGGCTCCCGGGGTTCATCAGCCACATGGACATGGTGCTTCCCCCAGTGCGTGGGAGGGGCTCCCCTCCGGGAGGAACCCTCGGGGGCATGTCTGCCCATACGACATGGACGGTAGGGCTAGAGGGGTGTTCTGGGCACCCGTGGGGCCAGGCACTCAGGGCCCTACCTCAAGCGGTTCTTTGGCTGGGGCCTTAACGTGATGTGTTCTAAAATTAGTTAGATGTGGCCCTCGTCCTGGGTCCCGCCCTCGGCGGGTCCGGCCGTCCTGGTATGCCGGTCGCGATGCGTGGACAAGGCGGGGGTTGGAAAGGGTGGAGCCCATGGTCCGATGCTCGGTACCCCCTTTAACGTGCAAGCGGCCGACATGAAGGAAGAAGGGTGTCATGACGGCCAAATAACAATCATGATGGGTCACGCTGGAATAAGCCAAAGAGGGTACATGCGGTGTGCGGCCCAGTGGCTTGGGGATATCGGCCGGGCCACCCCAATAAAGTAAGCTAGGAACATGAAGCAAAGGGATACCACGAGGGACGGACCCGGGCACGGAATGATTCAGCCACAGGCGCTCCTGCTAATGAAACCGAAGGATGTCACGATAGCGTTGAAGGCGAAGGGATCTTTGAAATCGACGTCGGCTGCGAAGCCGATCCCGACCCCAGGCCCGGGGGCCTCGGGAGGCTCGGGGGGTGTGGCTCTCGGACCATCTCCATCCCCGGGCTTTGACGCGGCCTCTTGATCCTCGGATGCTCCTCATGAAAGGCCTGGCGGCGGCGCGTTCAGCAAACCGTAAGGCATCTGACGTTGTGGGGTGGACCTTCTGGCATCCGGCGGAAGGGTCGAGGCGGCCTTGAGCCCGGTATGTCGTCGGGGGCGGCCCACCATCTTCGCTGGATGGGAGCTCACGGGGAGTGCCGGGCCCATCATGACTCTTGACTCCTTGGCTCTTGAATGATCGGGAAACTCCCAGGTTTGGCCCTCCCTGCTCCTTCCAGGGAAGCTTTGAAACACACCTCCAAGTGGTGCCCAAAGCGCCTCCTCATGATCTTCAAAATCGGTGGCCCTCAGGGAGATGTAACACCCGGTAACTTTCCATTTTGTAACTCCAACTCTTGCCATTTTCGGCATTGATATATATATTCCCTCTGGTTGGGTTTCCCTTTTTTTGCATTTTGTCCATTTCCATTTTATATTATGTCATCATTCATCGCATTTGCATACGTGTTTCTCATGATTGAGCATTTTCCGTTGTCCGTTTTGTCCGGCACTCCTATCTCCCGGCGGTCCCTTTTACGTTTTCGTTTGCGGGTATTAAACCTTCTCGAAATGGACCGAGGTTTGTCTAGTGGCCTTGGTATACCACCCGTAACCACCGGTCAAGTTTGGTCATTTGGAGCCGTTTGGTACTCCAGCGGTTAGCACTCTAAAGGCCTCTTTTAATTGCAGCCCAACACCCCTTCAAAACAGCCCTAAACCCATCTAAGTCACTTCCATGCTCTCCGTCGTTCGATCCCGTCGTGGGTAGCTTCACCTCATTTGGACTCTTGCTCCCTCTATGCCTATTTAAACAAACCTCCCAAAATCCGGATCATCTCCCGAAACCCTAAAAATCGTCCTCCCCGGGCGTGTCCCCTTTACCGACGTCTCCCCGCCGCCCGCAAAATCCCGCCCCGTGGCCTCACCGCCCCACCGCCGCCCCGCCCGGGCCAGCCCTCCCGCTGCCCCGCCCGCCGGCCCCCGTCGGCGCCCCCCGGCCGCTCCGCCCCTCTTCCTCCACGGCCCCGCCCCGGCCCGTCGGGGCCGCCTCTCCGGCGCCCGCCCGGCCGCCGCCCCCGGGTCCGCGCCCCAACCCCCCCGCCTCGCCCTTCCCGGCCCGCGCTCCTCCCTTGGCCGCCTCCTCCCGGGACTCAGGGCAGCGCCGATCCTCGATCCCCCGATCGGCCTCGATCCATGTATTTATTGTTCTTCCATGTATGTCTTCTATGCCATGTCTTCTTGATTTTATTAGTTTATCATTTAAGGCTCTGGTAGTGCATTGAGCTTGTAAACATGCCTACTCGTTATCATTTTGACATGTCATGTTGCTGAATCTGTTAAACTTTCAATATTGACATGGGTGTTACTATATTTTCTAGTCCTTTTGGCTTATGGTAGTAAGGGACTTTTGTTTAGGCTTTGAGTAGATTCATGCCATGCCATGTTTTGCTATTTTAAGGTCCTGTAGCATGTAGTTTTCTTGCTCTGAACATTGCAACCTGATGCTGTTTTGCCATGTCGCCTGATATTTTGTGCCTTTTGCCATGCTTGTTTGAACTGTTATGATGTGAACTAGCCGTGTCAGTGCTCATCTTTTTCGAGCATCATGTGATCACTGCCATGTGCTTTGTTGATACGTTTGGGTGCAGTAACTTAATTGTTGCTTGCTAAGTGGCATCATCTTTGTTAATGGCAGATTTGCCATTCTTGTTTTGCTTTTTTCAAACCGTGCATCCGATTCGGTGATCTTTATATCGATTTCAACAAATCATCTCATCTTTCATGGCATCTTGGTTTCCAAGTTGATTCCTGTCATCATTTACCTTCGGGCCTTTTCGCATTGCATATCCATCGCATATCATGTCATGTTTTGCATCATGTTGATTGTGCATTGCCGTGATTTATTTGGTTCCTTTGTTTGTGTTGTTGCTTTGGGTAAGTCGGGAGGGAGTGGACGAGGAACCTGTTGAGAATTTGGGATCAAGCTTGACCTCGAGAACATTCGACAAGATGACCATACCCCAAATCACTTCTATCTTTGCTATCTAGTTGCTCGCTCTTTTGCTATGCCTATCTCGATGCCTACCACTTGCTATATCATCCACCCATATTGCCATTGCCCCTAACCATCCTTTTCCTAGCAAACCGTTGATTGGCTATTTACCGCTTTGCTCACCCTCTTATGCGTTGCTAGTTGCGGTGAAGCTGAAGTTTGTTCCTTGTTGGAACATGGAGATGTTGTTCCTTGTTGGAACATGTTTACTTGGGGGATATCACAATATTATCTGCTATAATTAATCATCTATATACTTGGTAAAGGGTGGAAGGCTCGGCCTTATGCGGTGTTTTGTTCCTCTTGCCACCTAGTTTCCGTCATACGGTGTTATGTTCCTTGATTTTGCGTTCCTTACGGTTGGGTGATTTATGGGACCCCTTGACAGTTCTTTGAATAAGACTCGTCCGAAAAGGCCCAACATTGGTTTTCCATTTGCCACCTAAGCCTTTTCCCCGGGTTTCGCGAGCGGGGTCATCTTATTTAAAACCCCGGACCGGTGCTCCTTAGTCTGGCCCAACCTGAAGCGTTGGCGCCCCGGGCAATCCGGGGTCTATCCAACCCGTCTTGCCCATCCGGTGTGCCACGAGCAGAATTGCAGCTCCTTCCGGGTTGTCGGCCATTCGGGTGGCTTTTGGTCTTGTTTTATTCTGTCAAATGTCTTGTAGTCCGGGTTCGAGATTGATCGGGTCTTCGGTGAAGAATATCCTTGTTGGTGGAGCTTATAATGGGCTAAGTTGGGACACCCTCGGGGTAATATCTTTGAAAGCCGTGCCCGTTATGGGCAGATGGGAATTTGTTAATGTCGGTTGTGAAAACCAAGTTGACCTCAAATAAAATAACATCAACGTGTGTAAGTGATGGTCTCTTCTGGGGTCGGAAGTGAACCTGTTGGAGTTATGTCGGCGTAAGTAGTTGGATCACTTCTTGATGCTATTAGTTTCCCCGGGTGCTTTGCTCCTCTTCTCGCTCTCTTTTCGATAGCCACCATATATGCTTAAACGCTGCAGCTCCCTTTTCCCTGTCCTTCCTATAAGCTTAAATAGTCTTGATCTGGGGTGTGAGATTCTGAGTCCCGTGACTCCGGATACTTCAAAACAGTTGCGAGTTCGGAGGCGGTCGGTGACTCACCGAGCTCAAGTGGGAGTTGACGAGGCGTGGTGGTTACTATGTGTCTTTCCGATGATATGTGGTGCCCATTGGGGCGATCGGGGATCATGTAGCATTTGGGGTATCTTCTTTTATTTTGGTTCGTGGTGGACCTTGAGGTACTCGAATGATGGATGTTTATTTATGTTTGTGTGAAGTGGCGTAAGCCAACTATGTATCTTTTTCCTTAATTATTACATGGGTTGTGTGAAGATTACCTCACTTGCGACATTGCTTTCAATGCGGTTATGCCTCTAAGTCGTGCCTACCGTGGGAATATAGCCGCTCGAAGGGTTAAAGTTGGTTCGAGCCTTCCCGACGACCCCCTACTTGATTGTTTTTGGCGTTGTTGAGTCTAGAATGGAAAATGTTTTGAGTCTTAGGATTATATATATGGAAGGATTCTTTTACTCCCAGTCCTTCGCCTGTGAGGTCTCGGCGTGGTTTTGACTCTTCTCTTTCAAATTTCACTAAAAAATTTTAGGATCACGTGGGTATCTTGGAATCGTTGATGGTTTTGTGGCGGAACATTGTTCTTGGTGCCTCGACATTTAGGGTTGTGGCGGTGTCCGGGAGTTGAGCTCGGGTGTTGTCGTCACAATTTTATCGTTGATTCGGAATACCAGTTTTGCCGAACGAAATCTCTTTTGTGGTTGTTGGTGAGATAACCACGATAGCCCGATCTTTGTGGCGAGTTTGGAATATGCCATGACTTGATAACGGATGTTTTTGAGTCGGTACCACGATTTCGAGTTTCTTGGTTATGTGTTGGGATGGATCTTTTGGATCTAGGTATTGTTAGTTTGGGTGATATATTTTGTGTCCTGTCCCCAACACAGTTGCATAACCGAAAGTTTGGGAGTTTATAGGTGGGAATTCTAGTAGCTTCGGGATATTCTTTCCGCGGATGTATGATTTGAGATTGGGGTTCAACGTCTGTGGTCCGCCCATTCACGATCGATTCTGATGGGAGGCGTCTTAAAGAATCCTTGGCTATGCTGATTGGGCTCTTGTTAGTCATTATGCGTCCGCTATCGTCGTGTCCGTGTGGGCCCCCCACGAACACTTTGGAAATCTCTATCATGTGTTTGTTCGGCTCATTCTGAAGCCAATCTTTTGTTTTCATTGTGATATTGATTTGTTTCTAAGCGATGTTGTTTCCATATCTTTATCTAAGTGGCTTCTCCCTTAATGGGCGTGTGATGATTAACTTTAATTCATTCGTTCATTCTTGTTGAATTTTAGGAAGACTATATGTTGCAATTTCTATCCGTTGATTCTACTTATCAATTTGTCTATCAAAGGAAACGGATGTCACCCTCTTGAGGATGGCTCCATGTCGTCGAATCCGGATCGCAATGATGGGGATCGTGAACCCTCCACCTCCCTCCGGGAGGCCGCAAAGCTATCATGGCAGCCACCAATGCCAATGCTCGGATGATTTTGCAGCTCTTGCAAGAAGCGTCTCGGGGCAAGGCAATCAAGGAAATCAAGGTCAAGGCAACAATCAGCCCATTTGCTACTCTCGATCGGTTCCTCGCTAATCGGCGAAGTCTTTGGTTTTATGTGAGGCCCAGGGCGCGATTGGTTAGTGGACATCTGCAAGCATTTTGATTGTAGCAATGTCGAACGAGGATTTGTCAAGTTTGCATCGTTTCAACTCAAGGATCAAGCTGCTGGTGGTACCGACAATACAAAGATTCGAGAGGGGTCGTGTCATTACAGGATGAGTTCCGTGATTTGAGCTCATCACATTCGAAAAGTGTTGTTGAGAGCAAGCGTGAGGAGTTCCGCAATCTCAAGCAAGGCATCATGTCATCTATCAATACAATATCCAGTTCGAGCTTCGCTCGTTTTGCTAAGCAAGGGCGTGCACGATGAAAAGAGTATGATCTATCAATTCGGAGGTGAGTGCGAGAGAGGATCTGCAATTAGCTCTTGTCTTTGTTTGAGCGAGATAAGTATGATGATTTCTACAACATGGCTCTGAAGCAAGAAGCGCCAGCTCAAATGTGAGGCTTCTAAGAAGAGAATCGGGGATGATTCAGTCCTCTTCGTCCTCTCAAGTGGCAGCTAAGCGCGAAGTTTTACCTTCCTCCCCTCCGTTCCTCGGCCTTACCGTGAGAAGAACTCGGTGGCGTGGATCTTCCACCACCCACAAGCTATCGAGAACAAGTCTAATTCTCAAGCTCCAAGGTCAAGTGCTCCTTCCACCGTCCGTCTCTGAGGTCACTTGCAACAAGTGTCGGCGAAAGGGTCACTATCGAACAAGTGCTTCAACCAAGCGCCTTCGCCTCCTCCTCTGTGAAATCTTCCGGCAATGCGGTGGTCAAGCATAATCCCAAGTTTGCAAAAGGTCAATATGATGAATGCAGCTCAAGCGGAGAATCTTCGATGTGTTAATGGGTAATCTCTGTTAATGATATTCACCAAAAGTCTTATTTGATCTTGGTGCATCGCATTGTTTCATGTCAAGACCGTTGTTTACCAAGCATGAATTCACTTCTTCTCATTTGGTAAACCCATGGATGTCATTTCTCCGGAGCGGTTGAGATCCATTGGTGGTTCGGATGTTTCTATCAAGATGGGCGATTATAGATTTACGCTAAACCTATTGTTCTTGGTGACTCGGATATTGATCTTATTCTCGGAATGGGTGGCTTTATCGGCCAAAGCTCAGCTTGATTGTGCTGCCGGGAAATTCAATTGACTCACTCTTCTAATGATGTGATCATTTATGCCTTCGTGATGAAACTATTGGTTGTTTTCTCTCAATGAGAAAGGCGAACTGAATGCCATCTCTCGATTCGATCGTTTGTGAGTACCAAGATGTCTTTCGGAAGAGCTTCGGGTATGCCTCCTCATCGGCCGATTGAGTTCGTTATCGATCTTGAGCACAGCCTTTGAACCCGTTTGCAGCGTCCATACAAGCTTGGACTGATGAGCTGAAGGAATTGAAGAAGCAGCTCGATGAACAAGGCGTCTGGGTTTGATCGGACGAGTTCATCTCCTTGGGGTTGTGGTGTTCTTTTTGTCCGGAAGAAGGATGGCCGGACCGACTTTGCGTCGATTACCGTCCATTGAATAAGAAGACAATCAAGAACAAGTATCCACTTCCCAACATCAATGAGCTTTGAGCAACTCAAAGGTGCTGGTGTTCTCAAGCTTGACCTTGTAGGGGTATCATGATTCGCATTCGTGAACAAGATATTCCCAAGACAGCATTGAACAAGCTTTGGTTCTTATGAATATCTTGTCATGTCTTTCGGCCTTGTCAATGCTCCTCCAACATTCTCTCGGATGATGAACTTCATTTCAACCCCTACACCAATGAATTCGTCTTGGTCTATCTTGA
Source organism: Aegilops longissima (assembly GCA_021605205.1). Classification (NCBI taxonomy): domain Eukaryota; kingdom Viridiplantae; phylum Streptophyta; class Magnoliopsida; order Poales; family Poaceae; genus Aegilops; species Aegilops longissima. The sequence continues at coordinate 8,782 of JAHIAM010012624.1, forward strand.
TGATATTTTGGTCTTCTCCAAGAATAAGAAGGATCATGCCAAACATTTGCGATTGGTGCTAGACAAGCTCGAGAGTATCAATTCTATGCTAAGTTCTCCAAATGTGAATTTTGGCTTGATGAAGTGCTTTATCTTGGTCATATCATCTCCCAAGGGCATCCTGTTGATCCAGAAGGTGTCCAATTGTGAATTGGAACCTCCTCGAATGTCAAGCGGCTCCATGATTTTCTTGGTCTTGCAAGCTATTGCGAAGATTCGTTGAGAACTTCTCCAAGATTGCAAAGCCTCTTTCCAACCTTCTCGAAGCATGTAGTATATACGGTCTCCAGTGTGGCGTTGCTTTCAATACCCTCAAAGAAACTTCGTCACGCTCTTCTTGACTCCTCTGATGAATCCAAGCCATTTGAAGTTTTCTGATGCTTCTCTTCAAGGTCTCGGTCTGTGTTAATGCAAGAAGAGAGTTGTGGCTTATACCTCTGCGATTGAAGCCCAGGAGAAGAACTACCCACTCACGATCTTGAGTTGGCGGCGTTGTCCATGCATTGATTACGTGGAGACATCTCTTGTTGGGAAGGAAAGTGGACATTTTCACCGATCACAAGAGTCTCAAGTACATCTTCCTCAACCCAACCTCAACCTCGGCGGACTTCGATGGGTGAAATGATTCAAGTACAACCCAAGTATTGAATATACTCAGGCAAGGCCAATGTCATTGCAGATGCTTTGAGCGGAAGGCTTCTGCACAGTCTAATCCTCAAGCCCTTCCGGCGGATCTCGTGAAGCTTTCCATAGCTGAATCTTCAAGTTGTTCCTCAAGGCTTTCTTGCCAACCTCATAGTCTCTCCTACTTTGGAAGATCAGATTCGTGAGGCTCAACTTCGGATACCATGGTGAAAAAGGTGAAGCGTGGTATCGACAAGGGCATTTCAAGTACAAGTGCTTCCAAGTTGATGACAAAGATACTCTTTTCTTTGAGGACGGATTGTGGTTCCTAAGGGTGATCTGGAAAAGTCATTATGAATGAGGCTCACAATTCGCTTCTATCCATTCATCCGGAAATGCGAAGATGTACCATGACCTCAAGCGAGTCATATTGGTGGACTCGAATGGGCGAGAAATTGCTCAATTCGTGAATGAATGTGATGTCTGCGGAAGAGTAAAGCAGAACACAAAGACCAGCTGGTCTCCTTCAACCTCTTGCTATTCGAATGGAAGTTTGATCATATTGAAATGGACTTCGTACTGGTTTTCCAAAGTCCAAGCGTGGAAATGATGCTATCTTCGTTGTCATTGACAAGCTTACTAAAGTGGCTCATTTTCTTCCTATCAAAGAATCCATCCACACAGCTCGGTTGGCGAGCTATACACCTCGAGATTGTCTCCTTGCGGCATTCCACAAGTGATCTCTTGAGACCGTGGCAGCATCTTTACCTCCAAGTTTTGGGATTCTTTTGAAGGCCATGGGCACCAACATTCGTTTACAGCTTTCCATCCTCAAACAAGTGGCCAAGTTGGCGAGTAAATCAAATCCTTGAAGATATGCTCGGGGCTTGTGTCATTTCCTTGGTATGAAGTGGGAAGATTGTCTTCCATATGGAGTTCTCCTACAACAACACTTCCAAAGTTGGGCAAGGCCCATTGAAATTCTCTATGGCGAAAGTGGTACTCCTCTCAATTGGCAGGGGGTGAGCCCAACTTCTTGGCAATGACTTGATCCGAAGCGGAAAAATGTGCCAAGTCATTTGAGGATCTCAAACGCAATCGGCCGGAAAACTATTATGATAAAGCACCGTGATGTGGCTTTTGAAATGGAGACCATGTCTACCTCCGTCTCTCAATGAAAGGCACTCGTAAACCCGGTATCAAAGGAAGCTTGCCCCTAGATCGTGGGTCCTTTCAAGATCATTGGCAAAAGAAGCGTCGCCTATCAACGAGCTTCCACCCAACTTTGCAACGTGCGATGTGTTTCCCGTGTCACACTAAAGTGCCAAGACTCTGAGCCTATCAACCCAAGAGACCTTGAAGATCTCTCTTATCGGCACCCGTTGCTATTCTTGAAAAAGAAGGCGCAAGACTGGCAACAAGTCAATCAAATTCCGAAAGTGAAGTGGTCACACCATTCCGACCGAAAGCTACAAGGGGCGAGGATCACCTCCGTTCGAATATCGGGTTCTTTGTCCTAGATCTCGGGGCGAGATCCTCTTTATGGTGGAGTGTTGTAACACCCAAAGTAACTTTCCATATTTGTAACTCCAACTCTTGCCATTTCGGCATTGAATATGATATTCCCTCCGTGGTTGGGTTTTCTTCTTTTGCATTTTGTCCATGTATGCATTTTATATTATGTCATCATGTGCATCGCATTTGCATCGTGTTAGTCTCATGATTCGAGCATTTTTCCGTTGTCCGTTTTGCAATCGCCTCCTATCTCCGGGGTCCCTTTCGTTTTTGTTTGCGGGTATTAAACCTTCCGAAATGGACGAGGTTTGTCTAGTGGCCTTGGTATACCACCCTAGACCACGGTCAGTTTGGGTCATTTGGAGCTCGTTTGGTACTCAGCGGTTAAGCACTCCCAAAGGCCTCTTTTAAGTTGCAGCCAACACCCCTTCAAAAAGCCCAATAACCCATCTAAGTCACTTCCATGCTCTCCGTCTTCGATCACGATCGTGTGGAAACTACACCTCATTTGGACTCTCCTAGCTCCCTCTATGCCTATTTAAGCAAACCTCCCTCCGGATCATCCCCAAACCCTAAAAATCGTCCTCCCGCCCGGGCGTCGTCCCCGCCGCCCCCCCGGAATCCGCCCGCCCGTGGCCCCACCCGGCCCCGCCGCGCCGGGCCAGACCCTCCCGCCCGCCGCCGCCCCCGCCCGCCCCCGTCCTCTTGCCCCCGCTCCCCGCCCGCGGTCTTCCCCCGGCGCGCCCGCCGCCGCGCCCCCGCCGGCCGCGCCCCTCCCCGGGCCCCTCCTCGCCCCCCCCGGGCCCTCCCCGGGCCGGGCTCGGAAGGCGCCCGATCCCGTCGATCGGCCCCGATCCGGCCTCGATCCGCGGGGCGTTGACTTCTCTTCCTTCCCCATTTTCTCTAAGTCCTTCTTATATTGATTTTTTGTTGCATTTTCAACATCCTATATCTTTGCATCTGTAGGTCCATTTTGCGTATAATATGTCAAAATGTTCGTCTCGAAGAGTAGATCATTTAATTCCATTGCATCATTTTCATTTGAGCTCATCTTGATGCCCGAAATGCTGTTGGAAGAGTGCTATGTGATGTTAGTTTCTGATTTTTGAACTTGCACTTTATTATTTTGCCATGATTAATATGTGCACCCTATGAATTTAGTCCTACATGTGTTTTGTAAAATGCCATCCATCTTTCCAGGGTATATGCCATGTATTTTTGTGATCTATGTGGTGACTAGCACAAGCATGCAAAGTAGGTGTCCTGATGTTGCTGATTTCAGCCCTTTTTAGCTGATTTTGATGCCATGTTAACTTGATGATCAGAGATCTATGCATATTTTGAGATACTTCAGTAAGGGTGTTTTGTAAAACATGTCTTGCCTTCCATCCATGCCCTTGTTTGCAATTATGGGATGCCATAGCTTGAGTCAATCGAGCTCTACTTTTGCTATCAAATGTTTCTGGCAGATTTATACATGTTATTCAATTTTGCCAAGCTTGTTGTGGTTGATCCATTTATGCTATGTTATTGTTCTTGCCATGTATGTCTTCTTGATGTATGTATTTAGTTTATCATTTAAGGCTCTGTGGTAGTGCATTGAGCTTTAAAACCTACTGTTATCAGTTTTGACATGTCATGTTGCTGAATCTTTGAACTTTCAATATTGACATGGGTGTTACTATATTTTCTAGTCCTTTTTGGCTTATGGTCAGTAAGGGACTTTTGTTCTAGCTTTGAGTAGATTCATGCCATGCCATGTTTTGCTATTTTAAGGTCCTGTAGCATGTAGTTTTCTTGCTCTGAACATTGCAACCTGATGCTGTTTTGCCATGTCCAGCCTGATATTTTGTGCTCTTTTGCCATGCTTGTTTGAACATGTTATGATGTGAACTAGCCGTAGCTCAGTGCTCATCTTTTGTCGAGATCATGTGTAGATCACTTTCCATGTGCTTTGTTGATACGTTTGGGTGCAGTAAGCAATTAATTGTTGCTTGCTAAGTGGCATCATGCTGTTAATGGCAGATTTGCCCATTCTTGTTTTGCTTGCCTTTGCAAACCGTGCATCCGATTCGGTGATCTTTATATCGATTTCAACGAAATCATCTCATCTTTCAGTGGCATACTTGGTTTTCAAGTTGATGCCTGATCATCATTACCTTCCGGGCCTTTATCGCATTGCATATCGCATCTCATATCATGTCATGTTTTGCATCATGTTGATTGTGCATTGCCGTGATTTATTTGGTTCCTTTGTTTGTGTTGTTGCTTTGGGTAGAGTCGGAGGCAGTCGTGAGCGAGGAACCTGTTGAGAGCGCTTTAGGGATCAAGCTTTCGACAACTCGAGAACATTGGAGCAAGATGACCATACCCTCGAAATCACTTCTATCTTTGCTATGCTAGTTGCTCGCTCTTTTGCTATGCCTATGCTGCGATGCCTACCACTTGCTATATCATGCCACCCATATTGCCATGTCAGCCTAACCATCCTTTTCCTAGCAAACCGTTGATTGGCTATGTTAGCTTTGCTCGACCCTCTTAAGCGTTGCTAGTTGCGGTGAAGTGAAGTTTGTTCCTTGTTGGAACATGGAGATGTTGTTCCTTGTTGGAACATGTTTACTTGTTGGGATATCACAATATTTATCTGCTATAATTAATGCATCTATATACTTGGTAAAGGGTGGAAGGCTCGGCCTTATGCAGTGTTTTGTTCCCTCTTGCCACCTAGTTTCCGTCATACGGTGTTATGTTCCTTGATTTTGCGTTCCTTACGGTTGGGTGATTTATGGGACCCCCTTGACAGTTCGCTTTGAATAAGACTCGTCGGAAAGGCCCAACATTGGTTTTACCATTTGCCACCTAAGCCTTTTCCCCGGGTTTTCGCGAGCCGGGTCATCTTATTTTAAACCCGGACCGGTGCTCCTTGGTCTGGCCAACTGGCGATGTCCGGCGCCCTAGGCAATCGGGGTCTATGCCAACGCGTCTTGCCCATCCGGTGTGCCACAGAGCGAGATATGTGCAGCTCCTATCGGGTTGTCGGCACATTGGGTGGCTTTCTGGTCTTGTTTTTCTGTGAAATGTCTTGTAGTCCGGGATTCGAGATTGATCGGGTCTTCCGGTGAAGGAATATCCTTCGTTGACCGTGGAGCTTATAATGGGCTAAGTTGGGACACCCTGAGGGTAATATCTTTGAAAACCGTGCCCGGTTATGAGCAGATGGAATTTGTTAATGTCGGTTGTAGAAAACCGAAGTTGACCTCAAATAAAATACACATCAACCGTGTGTGAAGTGATGGTCTCTTCTGGTAGTCCGGAAGTGAACCGATGTTGGAGTTATGTCGCGTAAGTAGTTGGATCACTTCTTGATCTAGTTTCACGACCGTGCTTTGCTCCTCTTCTCGCTCTCTTTTGCGATAGCCACCATA
>JAHIAM010012625.1:0-18403 GCA_021605205.1 Aegilops longissima
CCCGGGGAGGAAGGAAAAGCGGGGCGAGCGGGGAGGGGGGCGGAGCCGGGCAAGACGCCACTGGGCCTGATTCGAAGGAGAGCAGCGTCGAAGCGAGCTCACGAAGTCTGTGGTCTAGGGAGCAGTGCGTGGAGTCGGCAGTGACCGCGAGGAGGGTGGGTAGCGTCTGGCGTCGAGAGGGGTGGTTCAGCAGGCGTCGCCCATGGGAAGCGAAGGAGGAGGGACCACGGTGGAGAGGAGGAGGAGGGGGTCCGAGGCGGCGTGGGCGGCGGGGCCCGGAGGCAGTGGGAGTCTCGCCCGATCTGGATCAGGCGAGGGCAGGAAGGAGCAGGGGGGGGGCGTGGGGGGAAGAGTGGGGCGGCTAGGGTTTGGCAGGGGTGGGGTTAAGTGGTGGGGCTCTTGGGCGGCCAGAGAATGGGCGGCGAGGGGCGGTGGGGAGAGGGTGGCTGGGCGGGGTTTCCTCCTCTCTTTTTTGTTTTTTTTCTTTTCTTATTTTTCTTTTCTGTTTTAGTTTATTTAAAATGCCAAAGCATTTTACAAAATTAGTGCACCCACCATAATTAGGTTTGCTATTTTAGACAACCCCGAACATTTTAGTTCTGGTTTTGAAACTTTTTATCGTTTGCTTTTGTTTTGATTTTGTTTTAGAGCAGGTTCGAATCAAAGAGGGTTTAGCCGATAGCAGGGGTGATTCTGTTCATTAATCATCCGGGTGTTACAAATCTCCTCCACTACAAGAAATCTCGTCCGAGATTTAGGAGGTAGAAGGAAAGAGTGCGGGATATTCATCTCGAAGGCGATCCTCGCGTTCCCGGTGGCTTCATCTTGAGTGATTCGACCCTTTGGACTTTGAGAAACTTGATCGCCTTCGGCGTGTGCGGCGTTCAGCTTAGTCGAGAATGCGGACGGATGCTCTTTATAGGAGAGGTCTTGTTGCAATTCGAGCACTTCATGGTCCTTTGCTCGGATTGGGTCCTTGAAGCAGCGTCGGAGTTGGGACACGTGGAACACATCGTGAACCGAGAAAGGTTACGGAAGCTCCAGTTGATAAGCCACTTTTCCCGCCTTTCGAGAATAGTGAATGGGCCAATATAGCGAGAGCTAACTGCCCTTGATCGGCGGTGAGCACCCTTCATTGGTGTAATCGAAGATAGGCCTTTTCGCGAGTTGATAGACCATGTCCTTGTGATAGCGGTCATAATTACTCTTTATGTGGCGAGCGTCTTGAGATTCTCGCGAATAATGCGGACTTGTTCTTGGCATGTTGGATAATATCCGGACGAAGAGTGGGCGTTCCCGATTTCGACCAGTTCGGAGGGTTGGACTTTTCGTCCATATAACACTTGAAGGGCCATCTTGGACTAGCTGATAGCTATTATTATAAGAGAACTCAGCATCGGGAGAGATTCCTCCCATTTCTTGCGAATGAAACGACACAAGCTCGAAGCATGTCTTGAGAATTTGATTGACACGTTCAACTTGCCCTTGAGGACTGCGGATGAAAGCGATCTTGAAAGATAAATGAGTCCCATAGCTTCTTGAAAACTTGCGAGAATCTTGAAGTGAATAAGCTGCCACGGTCGAGCTGATAACGTGGAATACCGTGAAGTGAAACAATTGGACATATAGGCGTTGCAAGCTGGCTAGCGATGATCATTTCTTTGACCGCCAGAAAATGTGCAACTTTAGAAAGCGGTCAATGGCGACAAAATTGCATCATTACCTTTCTGCGATTTGGGAAATCCGTGGCAAGTCCATTTCAACATGGTCCCATTTCCATTCGGAATAGAGATAGGTTGCGAGTTCGCCAGGCCTTTGATGTTACGCTTTGATCTGACGGCAAGCGTCACACTCGAAACATAGCGAGCAATGTCCGCTTCATATTAGACCACGGAATCTCGGCGAATGTCTTGATACATCTTTGTACTACCAGGATGGATACATAGAGGCGTATCATGAGCTTCTTTCATAACCTTCGAGTCATATTCAGGTTTTCCTTCTTACAAGGCACCACTAGGCGGCCTTTGAAGTACAAAGCGCCATCATCAGCAATAGTGAAGGATGAGGATTTCCTTTTTGATGTCTTGCAATCTTGTAGACTTGAGTCAAATCCTGCATTGTCTTTATGGTGCCCAGATCGGGTTCAACAGCCAGGGTATAGAGGAACCCTGGGAACAACACGGAATTCATCTTGCGGAACTCCGGAGGGGGCGAAGTGACGGAGGAACAATATGGAGGTTCATTCGAATTCTTCAACAAGTGGGCTGAACTTTGTGAACCGAAGGTGATTCTTGATAAGACTTGCGGCTCAAGGCATCACCATTACATTAGTCGTCTGGCGTATAGGAAATACCCAAATCAAAGTCACAGTCTCCATCCATCTCTGCTTGGAGGTTCAGGTCAGGTGAGTACGATCCAGCTTTGGTGGTCGGTGAAGATCTAAGCGATTACGAGAAGGTAATGTTCTTGCTTTAGTGCATGAATGAGGCAGCAAGTTGTCGTGAACTGGGTAGTTCTCCTCGTGAGGCATAATGTCGAGAGGCATAAGCAACCACTTTGGCTCTTGCATTAGGACACCGCCTAAACCTTGACGAAGCGTCGCGATAAATGGAAGTCCTTCTTAGTATTAGGAGCTAGCACTGGGCGTCAACTTGTCTTTAAGTGCGAAACTTTCGACATTTATTCCATTGGAATTTGGCCCTTATACAGCAGGTTAGTTAGAATCGGCAATGTTGGAGAAGTTCTTGGCGAATCAACGGCAATATGGCGGAAGAAAACCGATTCTTAACGTTCTTGGAGGATCAATCGAAATGGCCTGAACTCTTTCAGGTTGGGCAATACCATCCTTAGAAATGACATGCCCAAGATAGGTTACGAAGCGAATTCACATTTGGAGAACTTGGCATAGAGTTGATGCTCTAGCTTTTCGGCACAAAGGCGAAGATGTTACATGTTCTTCTTCATTCTTGGAATAGATCGGGATGTCATCCGGATAAACCCGCGAACTTGTCGAGGTAATCCATGAATATATAGTTCATCGGTAGGGGAAAGGTGGCTGGAGCATTGGTTAAGCCGAAAGACATGGCGGTGTACTCGTAAGAACCATAACGAGTCACGAATGCGGTCTTGGGATATCCTCCTCACGAACAGGATCTGGTGGTAACCCAACCTCAAGTCGAGTTTGAGAACAGCAGCGAACCGCGGTTGATCATAAATCATTGATCAGGAAGAGGATACTTATTCAATGGTAGCTTGATTTATGGGCGGTAGTCTTGGACCAATCGGTTTGTCCCATCCTTCTTCTTAACAAAGAAGGTGCTCCCAAGGAGAGCAACTTGGTAGAATGAAACCACTTTGAAGAGATTTGTCGATTTCCTCCTTTAGCTCAAGGGTTCATGCGGCATCTTGTAGGGTTAACGCTATAGGGTGGTGCTGGTTTCAAGTCTAGCGAATTGACAGACTCTAGCGAGGAATCCTGAAGTTCTTGAGGAAGGCGTCTTGGAAATTAAGCACAGGAATGTTTCAATTCCCTCGAGGTGCGGCGTTCAATGCATTAATTCATAGAGCCTTGCCTCGGCATCAGAACGGGAGCATTGTAGCATTATTTCATCGAAGGGTGTAGCGGATCCGGTCTTAGTGGCGCAAGCGATTGGCCGTATCCTTTCAACCAATCCATCCCAAAATGAGTCGATGTTAGGCGTCTTGAGGATAATGGGGAGGCATAGAATTCCAACCCTGATTTCCACGGGGCGTCGGCGTAACCATGGAGGTTTGACATTGTCGATGGGGTTTTACCATACGAAGTTCATCTCTTCACATAACGTCGTGCTTGTATGCAAGTCTTGGACATGAATGAATGCGATGCTCTGAATCGAATAAAACGTCTGATAATTTCTGAAGTGTACCCATCACGATAGCGGCTGGTCTTGAGCCGTTCAGATCAGCGTGGTTGGCTGACTTGCCCATAAGACTTGGCGGTGTTATTCGATTCAGGTGTTTCACGGCCCCTTTGGAAGGGCCGTGATTACAGTTGGTTGCATTCTCTATCGTGCCTGTTTGTCCTTTTTGAAGCACAAGCCATTATTGGGAGTGGGAGCAGGAGCTTGGGGTGGTGGAGTGGAAGCTTGGTTGCTTAGTTGTGGCGGGCGAGGTGTAGCATTCTGCCTTGAAGCGGGTGCATTAATGGTACATCTTTTGGAATCCATATCTTGCCCTGGAGGGCGGGCGAAAGATGAGCCGTGTCGCAGTTCGCTGTTAGAGCTCTGGTATTCCTGCAGACCAGTTTGACATTGATAGCTTTGTTCACCAAGGTGGCGAAATCAGCAAAATCGTGCACTAAAAGTCGAGCTTGATGTCGCTTCGGACCGTCCGGAACTTCTCTGTCTGCGTGCATCGGTTGCAATATCCTCTTGACATAGCGAGACAAGTCCAGGAACTGCTGATAGGCTTAACAGTCTTGTTGCCTTGGGTGAGGTTGCGGAACTCACGCTTCGGTCCATGACCCCTTGAGGGATGGCGGGCAGGAAAGCAACTGGAATGCGGCGGTGATGAGTGTTAGTGGCGATCGCGGTGGCTGTCCACCATTGAGCTGGGGTCCCTTGGAAGAAGGAAGCAAAGGTGACATAGCTGGCGGGGCTACATCAGAGACTCCATCTCATAGGTGATGTCACGGGCGATCATCGACATCCGATGGCTGAGTTGAGCTGCGGTCGCTGGGGTTAGGCGTATGAAATCATGTAGAGTTGTTCCGTTTGGGTCTTTGGTTCATGTTGGAGGCGAGCCATCATGTTCTCCATGAACGGCGATTCATCTCGGTGTTGGATCATACCAGCCATGTACTCGGGCGGTGGTGGGAAGTTGGCACCACGACCACGACCTCTTGGCCTAACCATCCTGCTATTATATAACGGGGTAGTTGCATTTAAAATTTAAACAAGAAAGGAATCATTCATGATGAAACATGCATAATGAAGGCGCATGATGGGAACTACATAGTAGTTGGCATATCTTACAAAAGGAATCATGCATAGAGTTGATGCGTAGAGTCGATTACATAGACTACTACATCATGGCGGCGCGCTCGCGGTGAATACATCAAACACTAACAAGCAGGTCTACATCGGTCCCAGCGTCTGCGGAGGTAGCTTTGAAACTGGTAGTGCGGGTGGATAGTCCTCCCGTCGGTGACACAGGGACATGGATACTCGGTGCTGAATCCGGCGTCCGGTGGCAGAAAAGGGCCAAGTGGGAGAGTAGCCTCCCGTCCGGAGCACCACAGGGCATCACGGTCTGGCTGGGTAGATCGCGAAGCGGCAGCTCTCGGATCGGACAAAGGGTGCATCGGTCGAGCGGTAGGTGCGCGGGTGATGTACAACTCGTGGCGAAACTCGGTTAGCTCGATCCAGCCCATCGCATCCAGAACAAAGTTACGATGGTGGAAGAGCTCTCTGGTACGATGGTGTGGCGCGGTGTAGTAACCCTCCTCACCAACATCGCGATAGCAATGTGCCGAAGGGAGGTGTCAACTCTCGATACTCGCGGAGGCGTGTCGGGCGCATAACATTGGACTGCCATATCGATAGTCACTCCAACACCATTGCGGTGTGCGCATAGTAGTGGACTCGTACTCCGAGGTAGAGGTGGCGATGGGATCTGCTGCTGGTTATAGTCCTGGTACTCCTCATAGGCGGTGTACTCGGGTGCCGGCGATAACCCGATAGGTCATCATCCGGCTAGCACGGTGATCGAGGCACCAATGGCCGTCGTGTGGCGCCTGACCTGCCTCGTGGGTTCCATCAAAACAAAAGCGTTTCAAAGGTCAAATGAGTGTGAAATTGCTCAAATACAATTCCAAAAACAACTAAGGCTATATCAACTTTGGGGTGAATGCGATCACGGGATCCTAGTGATGGTTAGTAAAATTGTTTAACCAGTAGAAGAGTTGAGTCCCAGGTAAAGGTCGGGTAAAGATCCTAGTACCACCCGATGGCGGCGTGGGCCCAAGGGCACACCAAGTTAGTAAAGCTTTTGCAATGTCTAGACTGAACTTGACCAGGAGTGTGGAAGGGTTCCTAGGAGTCGGCTCGATACCAACATGGCCCGATTTAATCGTACACTAATCATGCCAAATGTATCGATCAAGATCGAGGACTCACGGAAGATATCGAACACAACTCTACAAATAAAAATAAGTCATACAAGCATCATAATACAAGCCAGGGCGTCGAGGCTCGAATACAAGTGCTCGATCATAGGCGAGTCAGGGCAACAATATCAGTCAGACATAAGTTAAACAAGGTGCCATAAGATGGCTAGCACAAAGCTGGGATCTGAGATCGAAAGAGGCAGGCCTCTGCACAGGATCCTCCTAGGTCCTCTGGTTCGTGGGCTGCTGCGTAGTAGTAAGGCGCCTCCAGTAGTAGTAGTATGGCGGTGGCGTCGCTCACAGGCTCCATCGTCAGTTGCGAATCGAGTAGAGGTAGGGAAAGGGGAACAAAGGCAACGTGAGTACTCATCCAAAGTACTAAAGCAAGAACTACACTACATATGCATGGATATATGTGTAAGGCCATATCGTGGACTGGCTGCAGAATGCCGAATAAGAGGGGATAGCTAGTCTTAGAGACTAAACCACGGACACGTCTTACGGTGAAGAGGACAAGCGGAAGTCCTCAAGTAACATCATATAGCAATAATCCTCCGGCGATCCCTGCTCCTATCCCTGGCGAGGCGACCAGGTTATATCGGCACTTGGAAGGTGTGTTTTATCAAGTATCCGGTTCTAGTTGTCATAAGCTCAAGGTACAACTCGGTCGTCCTTTCACGAAGATCACGGCTATCCGAATAGATTAACTTCCTGCGGGTGCACCATCTTACCACAGCGATCCCATTTGGGGACACCTTTCGGGGTCATGCCGCGTAAGATCAACACGTCCGGCCCCCTAGGCACAAGAGAGAACAACGCCGGTCTAAACCTAAGCGCAGTGCAGGCCCTCGCCTGAGCACACCACGTTCGTCTGTGACGGAAGCAGACCTAGCCCATCGGCGTTCCAGGTCCAATCCGGGCGCGCCTCGTTTGACGTCTGAAGTACTTGGTGATACCACGGCCGGGATACCCATAACTACTCCGTAGATGGTTAGTGCGTATAGCCGTAGCCAACCCGGATCAAATACCAAGACCTCGTTAAGCGTGTTAAGTAACGCGAACACCGAACAGGGCCAGGCCACCTCTCTCCTAGGCGGTCTCAACCTGCCACATCCGCTCCAACAAGATCCACTCATGGTGCTCCATCGGCCGACCCGACTTTAGTCTCCACATGTATCATGTATAAGTATATAGTATATACCGTGATCACCTCCAGTGATCACGGCCCGATAATTATACGGAGACGGACAAGAATGTAGGGCCCGAGATGAAAGTACTAGCATCCTATACTAAGCATATAGGATTGCGGTAAGTAACAAAAGTTACAAGGACGGGCTATGCCCGGTATAGGAGTATCACAAGTAACATGCTATACTACTCTAATGCAAGCGAGTGTAGAAAAGAGTAAGCGATATCACGGTGATCAAGGGGGCTTGCAGTTGCTCAGCAAGAGAGTTAAATCACACCGTGGTCGGGCAGCGGCGTCGGTCGTCTAGTCTAGGAGAAGAGGGAAGAAACAATGAATACAAAGTAAGCAGATGCATATCGATGCATGACATGTCAAGCGATGCTAGGCGTGCCCTAACGTGGTATGAGAGTCTGGTTGGGAAAAACATGGAATATTCGGTGTTTAGGATTTTGGAGGAAGGGGAGGAAAAGTTGCAGGTTCGATAGGTTAGGGGTGTGTGGTGGGCAGCGACTGCATATCCGGATTGTCTCGTCGTTCAAGTAACTTTCATGTTGAAAATATTTTAATCGGATTACGGTTAAAAGATATGATTTTAAAGATTTTATTAATTTAGGAATTTAATTGATTATTTAATTAATTTGAAAAGGCATTTATGACATCGCATGATGTCATCTTGACATCGGGATCAACAGGGTTGGTGAGTCAACCTGACGGTGGGTCCCAATGTCATTCTCTAATATCTAATTAACCTAATCGAGTTAATTAACATTAGTTAATTAGGTTAATTGGTGATTAGGATTAATTAATTAATTAATTAATTAATTAGTTAGTTAATTAGTTTTAATTCATTTTCATTTTATTTTTATTCCTGTCTTAATAAAACGTTCTTTGGGGGTGGGGCCCCATGTCATTAGGAGACAGACAGCAGGCGAGGCCGATTGAGGCCGGAGGGGGGTCTTGGCCAAGCCAAGGTCAGGCGGCAAGACGTGACCAGGCGCAGCCATGGCGAGTGGCCGGGCGCAGCGCGATAGGCGGGGCGGGCGGGTGGCGTGCAGGGGATGGCGGCGCGTCGAGGCAGGTGGGGTTAGCGGCCCGAATGCAGGCGCGGAAGCGTCGGAAGCAGGTTGATTGGCAGAGGTGTGGCGGTTAAAGCGCGAGAAGGAAAAGCAGAGGCGACTCGGGGAGAGGGCATGGGCGCCCAACTGATTCAGGAGGAAGAGAATGAGGTGGGGCGAGCTCAGTGCTTGGGTCTAGGAGGCGTGGAGGTCGGCAGTGGCCGTGAGGCCGGGTGGGGTAGCGTCTTGTGGGTCAGGGAGGCCAGGGTGGTTCAGCGCGTCTTGGCGTGGAAGAGGACCCCGGTGGAAAGGAGGAGGGGGTCGGGCGGGGGGGCGGGGCCCAGAGAGTGGGGGTCTCGCCGATCTGGATCCGGCGGAGAGAGGAGCAGGGTGGGGCGTGGGGGAAGATGGTGGCTGGGTTTGGCCAGGGGTGGGGATTAAGTGGTCGAATTTTGGGCGGCCCGGGAATGGGCGGGAGGGCGGTGGGGAGGGGCTGGTGGGCGGGGGTTTCCTCCTCTCTTTTTTTTTTCTTTTCTTTTCTTATTTTTCTTTTCGTTTTAGTTTATTTAAAATGCCAAAGCATTTTACAAAAATTAGTGCACCCACCATAATTAGGTTTGCTATTTTAGACAACCCCGAACATTTTTAGTTTTGGTTTTGAAACTTTTTATCGTTTGCTTTTGTTTTGATTTTGTTTTAGAGCGGGTTCGAATCAAAGAGAGGTTTGTACGATGAAGGGTGATTCTGTTCATTAATCATCCGGGTGTTACAACGGAAGGTACCAAAGTAATCGAGGAGTGGATCCTGGACGGATCAAGAACATCTGAAATACGAAAAGGACTAAGGATATGTTTCTAGTATATGGAGGTGACAAAGAGCTAGTCGTAAATGGTTACGTCGATGCAAGCTTTGACACGATGGACGATTCTAAATGCAAAACCGGATCCGTATTTTTATTAAGCGGTGGGCTGTCGGTTGGTGCAGTTCTAAACAAAGCGTCGTGGCGGGATCTACATGTAAGCGGAGTACATAGCTGCCGGAAGCACAAATGAAGATGCGGATGAAAGAGTTCATTTACGATCTAGGTGTCATACCTAGTGCCGGGACCAATGAAGATCTTTGACAATCTTGGTGCAATTGCCTTGGCAAAGGAATCCAGATTTCACAAGAGGACCAAGCATATCAAAAGCGCTTCAATTCCATTGGGACCAAGTCCAAGTGGGAGACATAGAGATTTGCAAAATACATACGGATCTGAATGTTGCAGACCGTTGACTAAGCCTCTTCCACGAGCAAAACATGATCAGCACCAAGACTCCATGGGTGTTAGAATCATTATTGTGTAGTCTAGATTATTGACTCTAGTGCAAGTGGGAGCTGAAGGAAATATGCCCTAGAGGCAATAATAAAGTTATTATTTATTTCCTTATATCATGATAAATGTTTATTATTCATGCTAGAATTGTATTAAGGAAACATAATACATGTGTGAATACATAGACAAACAGATAGTCACTAGTATGCCTCTACTAGACTACCTCATTAATCGAAGATGGTTATGTTTCCTAACCATAGACATGTGTTGTCATTTGATTAATGGGATCACATCATTAGGAGAATGATGTGATTAACATGACCCATTCCATTAGCTTAGCACTTGATCGTTTAGTATATTGCTATTGCTTTCTTCATGACCTATACATGTTCCTGTAACTATGGATTATGCAACTCCGTTTCGGGAGGAACACTTTGGTTACCAAGCGTCTAGCATGCTGGGTGATTATAAAGGGTACTACGGTGTCTCCAAAGGTACTTGTTGGGTTGGCGTATTTGAGATTAGGTTTTGTCACTCCGATTGTCGGAGAGGTATCTCTGGACCTTCTTAATAACATCACATAAGCCTTGCAAGCATTACAACTAATGAGTTAGTTGTGAGATGATGTATTCTGGACGAGTAAAGAGACTTACCGATGTGAGATTGAACTAGGTATTGGATACACGATCGAATCTCGGGTAAGTAACTATCCGATGACAAAAGGAACACGTATATCGTTTGCGGTTTGACCGATAAAGATCTTCGTAGAATATGTAGGAACCAATATGGGCATCCAGGTTCCGCTATTGGTTATTGACGAGAATGGTTCTAGGTCATGTCTACATAGTTCTCGAACCCGTAAGTCCCTTGCAACAACGTTCGATGGATTCATTATGAGTTTATAAGTTTTGATGTACGAAGGTTGTTAGTCCGGATGTGATCACGGACATGCGAGGAGTCTTGAAATGGTCGAGACATAAAGATTGATATATTGGAAGCCTATGTTTGGACTTGGAAGGTTCGGATGAAAGCAGGAATTCTGGAACAGAGTTCTTGGAACCCGAAGTCAATGGGCCTTAATGGGCCATAGGGAGAAGAGGAAGGGCGGCCAGGGCGGCGCGCCCCCTCCTCTAGTCCGAATAGGACAAGGAGAGGCGGCGCCCTCCTCCCCTCCCAATCTATTCCAACTAGGAAGGGGGTCCTACTCGGTGGGAGTAGGACTCCTCAGGCCCGGCTGGCCCCTGCTCCTTTATATCTGAGGCGGGGGCACAGGCACCAAGTTGATCTGGATGGTTCCTTAGCCGTGTCGGTGCCCCCTCCACCATATTCCACTCCGGTCATATCGTCGCGGACTTAAGGCGGAAGCCTGCGCGGAGAAGTCATATCGTCGCGGAGCTAAGGCGAAACCCTGCGTCAGTGGAGCATCATCATGGTCCTGCCCGTCGTCTTGTGGAACTCATCCCCGACACTTGCTGGATCGGTCAGGGATCGTCATCCGACTGAGCGTATGCGAGAACTGGAGGTGCCGTCGTTCGGTGCTTGGATCGGTCGGATCGTGAAGGCGTCTGACTACATCAACCGCGTTGTTATAGCGCTTCGCTTTCGGTCTCTGAGTGCTGGACGACCTCTCCCCTCGTTGCTATGCCATCACCATGGTCTTGCGTGTGCGAAAATTTTTGAAATTACTCGTTCCCCAACAAACGTATCTATAATTTTTATTGCTCCATGCTACTTTATCTACTGTTTTGGACTATATTGGGCTTTATTTTCCACTTTTATATTACTTTTGGGTCTAACCTATTAACGGAGGCCCAGCCGGGTTTGTTTTTGCCTATTTCCTTTTGGAACGGAATATCAAGCAGTCCAGCGGAATGAAACCTTGAGGCGTGATTTTCTCACGAGCGTGATCCGGAGACTTGGACCCTCCAAGAAGTGCAGGCGGTCACGAGGTGGGCGCCCGGCGCACCCCTCGTGGGCCTGACGCTCCACCCGTACTCCTTCCTCCTATATACCTCTATCCCCAAGCGTCGAGCAGGGCCAAAACCTAATTCCACGCCGTCCTTCCTGTATCCACGAGATCCCATCTTGGGGCCTGTTAGGAGCTCATGGGAAGGCATCCACCAGGGCTTCTACATCAACACCATAGCCCTCGGTGAAGTGTGAGTAGTTTACTTGGACCGGGTCCATAGCTAGTAGCTAGATGGCTTCTTCTCTCTTTTGGATCTCAATACAATGTTCTCCCCCTCTCCGTGGAGATCTATTCAATGTAATCTTCTTTTTGCGGTGTGTTTGTTGAGACCGAAGAATTGTGGGTTTATGATCCAGCTTATCTATGAATAATATTTGAATCTTCTCTGAATTCTTTTATGTATGATTGAGTTATCTTTGCAAGTCTCTTGAATTATCCGTTTGGTTTGGCCAACTAGATTGGTAGTTCTTGCAATGGGAGAAGTGCTTAGCTTTGGGTTCGATCTTGCGGTGTCCTAACCGGTGAGAAAGGGTTGCAAAGGCACGTATTGTATTTTGCCATCGAGGATAACAAGATGGGGTATTTATCATATTGCATGAATTTATTCCTCTACATCATGTCATCTTGCTTAAGGCGTTGCTCTTTTTAACTTAATAATCTAGATGCATCTTTGGATAGCGGTCGATGAGTGGAGTAATAGTAGAGATTGAAATTGTTTGGTCTACTTGTTTTGGACGTGATGCCTATATACATGATCATACCTATATAACCTCATAACTATGCTCAATTTTGTCAATTGCTCAACAGTAATTTGTTCACCACCGTAGAATATTTATGCTCTTGAGAGAAGCCACTAGTGAAACCTATGGCCCCGGTCTATTCTCATCATATCAATCTCTATCACTTTATTTACTTGCTTTGCTTTTACTTTTCACTTTGCATCTTTATACCAAAAATACCAAAAATATTATCTCTATCAAATCTCACTCTGTAAGTGACCGTGAAGGATTGACAACCCCTAATCGCGTTGGTTGCGGTAGCTATCGTTTTGCGGTACGAGGGACTTGGCGTGGCCTCCTCTTGGATTGATACCTTGGTTCTCAAAAGCGGGGAAATACTTACGCTCTTGTGCTGCATCATCCTCTCCCTTGGAAAACCAACACAAGCTCAAGGCGTAGCAAGAAGGATTTACGGCGCCGTTGCCAGGGAGGTCTCATAAAGTCAACATACCAAGTACCCATCACAATCCCTATCTCTCCATTACATTATTTGCCATTTGCCTCTCGTTTCCTCTCCCCACTTCACCCTTGCCGTTTTATTCGCCCTCTCTTTTCCCAATCTCCTCCTCTTTTCCGTTGCCTTTTGCCTCGTCCCTTGTTTTCTCGTGTGTTGGTTTGCTTGCCATCATGACTAGTCTCTTATCTTCTCCGTTATCTCCGAAAATGAAGTTCTAAATTTTAAGCAAAGGGAAGGAGAAAATTTAAAGATGCTTGGTATAAATTTGCAATGCTCAAAATAGATCTACCAGAGTAATCTACTTCCGTTCTTCTTTAATTTTTACGTGGTGCTAATCCTTGGTATAGATATATCCTTGATACCTTTGGAGGAATTTCTTGGGTAGCCATACTTTTGATTCTTATAATGCTTTAATAGATTTATTTGGCTGACCTCCTCTTTTGGTTAATGGAACCATGTTAACTTTGGAGCATGTTATGCAAAGGCTTGAAATTATTGAAAACAAAGTTGCTACCATTAAATCCATTGAAAATCTAGATAAAAGATCCATAATCAAATTACTCAATATGGATCTAAGGTAGGAATGACTTTGAAAAATATTAAGGAGAAGGAACCCATGGTTAATGAGAAAATAAATCTAGATTCTACCGAATCGATAAACTTGAGATATTACTAACTTGGGAACCACTTTTCTTCCGTAAAGAATACTCCTAGTCCTCCCCTAAAATTGCCAACCTTTGTATGTTCCTAAAAATAAGGGTGAATCATCTAGTAAAGGCGTGGATCTTAAATCTATAAGTATTCATCCCGATCTTTTTACTATCATTAAGGAACCATTTGCAACAAATGAATTTTTCGATCTTATGCCTAAAAGTTTGATAATTACTAGAAATAAAGAAATCTATAAGAAAGATAGATGCCTTATTGAAGAATTGCCTACCAAAGATGGCAATACCTAGATCTATCCTTGCTTTTATGCCTAGCTAGGCGTTAAACGATAGCGCTTGTTGGGAGGCAACCCAATTTTATTTTTAGTTTTTTGTTTTTGCTTCTGTTTAGGAATAAATAATCCATCTAGCCTCTGTTTATATGCGGTTTTATCTTTTAATTAGTGTTTGTGCCAAGTTAAACCTATTGATCTTCTTGGGAGATAGTTATTTGATCTTGCTGTAATTTCCAGAATCTTTGCGCTCAGTGCCGAATTTTTAAAAATCACCAGAATGTGATAAAATAGTGATTCAATTGATACTGATCAATAAACAAATTTTCAGGTCATCTAATTTTGGTAGAATTTTTGAGTTCCAGAAGTTTGCGTTAGTTACAGATTACTACACACTGTTCTGTTTTTGACAGATTCTGTTTTGCGTGTGTTGTTTGCTTATTTTGATGAATCTATGGCTAGTAAAATAGTTTATAATCCATATAGAAGTTGGAATACAGTAGGTTTAACACCAATATAAATAAAGAATGAGTTCATTACAGTACCTTAAAGTAGTCTTTTGTTTTCTTTCTCTAGCAGACTCATGAGATTTCTATTGAGTTTTGTGTTGTGAAGTTTTCAAGTTTTGGGTGAATTCTTTTGATGGATTATCGAACAAGGAGTGGAAAGAGCCTAAGCTTGGGGATGCCATGGCACCCCAAGATAATCAAGGACACAAAAATTCAAAGCTTGGGGATGCCGGAAGGCATCCCTCTTTAAATCCACTTCCATCGGTAATTTACTTGGAGCTATATTTTATTCACCAACATGATATGTGTTTTGCTTGGAGCATCTTGTATTATTTCGTCTTTGCTTTAATTTACCACAATCATCCTTGCTGTACACACCTTTTGAGAGCCATACATGATTTGGAATTTGTTAGAATACTCTATGTGCTTCACTTATATCTTTTGAGCTTGATAGTTTTGCTCATAGTGCTTCACTTATATATTTTGAGCTTGATAATTTTTGCTCTAGTGCTTCACTTAGATCTTTTGAAACGGTGGTAGATTTGTTTTAAAAAACTTGATTCTCATGCTTCACTTAGATTATTTTGAGAGTCGTTAATAGCATGATAATTTGCTTAATGTTAATATACTTGGTATTCAAGATATGTGAAACTTTCTTTTGAGTGAATTGAATACTAAGATAAATTTAATGCTTGATAATTGTTTTGAGATATGGAGGTATAATATCAAAGTCGTGCTAGTTGATAATTGTGAATTTGAAAATACTTGTGTTGAAGTTTGCAAGTCCGTAGCATGCACGTATGGTTAAAGTTGTGTAACAAATTTGAAACATAAGTGTACCGGTTGTGCATCCTTATGAGTGGCGGTCGGGGACGGCGATGGTCTTTCCTACCAATCTATCCCCTAGGAGCATTGCGTGTAGTACTTGATTTTTGATGGCTTCTAAATTTTTGCAATAAGTATATGAGTTCTTTTGACTAATGTTGAGTCCATGGGTTATACCACTTTTACCTTTTGCATTTGCTAGCCTCTTGATGCCGTGCATTGCCCTTTCTCACCGTGAGAGTTGGTGCAAACTTGAGTGCATCAAACCCTGTGATATGATCGCTCTTTCCACATAAACCTCCATATATCTTCCTCAAAACAGCCACCATACCTACCTATCATGGCATTTCCATAGCCATTCGAGATATATTGCCATGCAACTTCCATCATCATTATTATGACATACATTACTTTTGTCATATTGCCATTCATGATCATGTAGTTGACATCGTATTTGTGGCAAAGCCACCATGCATTATTTTCCATACATGTCACTCTTGATTCTTGCACCATCCCTACCGCCGGGCATTCATATAAGTCATATTTTGTTCTAAGTTTGAGTTGTAATTGTTGAGTTGTAAGAAAATAAAAGTGTGATGATCATCATTCTAGAGCATTGTCCCAAGTGAGGAAATGATGATGGTGACTATAATTCCCCATAAGTCGGGATGAGACTCGGACGAAAAAAAGAAAAAAAAGGCCCAAAAATGAGAAAAAAGAAGGGACAATGCTACTATCATTTTACCACATTGTGCTTCAAAGTAGCACCTTGTTCTTCATGTAGTGAGTCTCATATATTGTGCTTCAAAGTAGCACCTTGTTCTTCATGTAGTGAGTCTCATATATTGTGCTTCAAAGTAGCACCATGTTTTTCATATAGATAGTATCTCATTTTGTCACTTTCATATACTAGTGGAATTTTTCATTATAGAACTTGGCTTTGTATTCCAATGATGGGCTTCCTCAAGTGCCCTAGGTCTTTGAACAAGCAAGTTGGATGCACACCCACTTAGTTTCTTTGTAGAGCTTTCATATACTTATAGCTCTAGTGCATCCGTTGCATGGCAATCCCTACTCCTCATGTTGACATCAATTGATGGGCATCTCCATAGCCCGTTGATTATCCTCGTCGATATGAGACTTTCTCCTTTTGTCTTCTCCACACAATCCCATCATCATATTCTATTCCACCCATAGTGCTATACCCATGGCTCCGCTCATGTATTGCGTAAAGGTTGAAAAGTTTGAGATTATTTGAGTATGAAACAATTGCTTGTCTTGTCAGGGGTATAGAAGTTGGGAACATCTTTATGTGTGAAAATGAAGCATAACAACTATATGATTTTGTAGGGATGAACTTTCTTTTGCCATGTTATTTTGAAGACATGATTGCTTTGATTAGTATGCTTGAAGTATTATTATTTTTATGTCAATATGAACTTTTGTCTTAAATCCTTGGATCTGAATATTCATATCACAAGTAAGAAGATTTATATTGAAATTATGCCAAAGTATCCTCCCATCAAAATTCTCTTTTATCATTTACCTACTGAGGACGAGCAAGAATTAAGCTTGGGGATGCGATCGTTCTCAACGTATCTATAATTTTGATTGCTCCATGCTACTCTATCTACTAATTTGGACTATATTGGGCTTTATTTTCCACTTTTATATTACTTTTGGGACTAACCTATTAACGGAGGCCCACCCGAATTGCTGTTTTTTCTATTTCATTTGAACGGAATATCAACGAGTCAAGCGGAATGAAACCTTGGGGCGTGATTTTCTCACTAGCGTGATCCGGAGACTTGGACCCTACTCCAGAAGTGCAGGCGGTCACGAGGTGGGGCGCCCCACCTCGTGCCCCTGGCAGCTCCACCGGCGTACTCCTTCCTCCTTATATACCTCATATCCCCAAGCGATCGGAACAGGGCCAAAACCTAATTCCACCCGTGCCTTCCGTATCCACGAGATCCCATCTTGGGGCCTGTTAGGAGCTCCGGGAGGGCATCCACCATGGAGGCTTCTACATCAACACCATAGCCCCTCCAGATGAAGTGTGAGTAGTTTACTTCAGACCTTGGGTCCATAGCTAGTAGCTAGATGGCTTCTTTTCTCTTTTGGATCTCAATACAATGTTCTCCCTCTCTCGTGGAGATCTATTCGATGTAATCTTCTTTTTGTGGTGTGTTTGTTGAGACCGATGGATTGTGGGTTTATGATCCACTTATCTATGAATAATATTTGAATCTTCTCTGAATTCTTTTATGTATGATTGAGTTATCTTTGCAAGTCTCTTGAATTATCCGTTTGGTTTGGCCAACTAGATTGGTAGTTCTTGCAATGGGAGAAGTGCTTAGCTTTGGGTTCAATCTTGCGGTGTCCTTACCCGTGTGAAAGGTTTGCAAGGCACATATTTTATTGTTGCCATCGAGGATAACAAGATGGGGTATTTATCATATTGCATGAATTTATTCCTCTACATCATGTCATCTTGCTTAAGGCGTTACTCTTTTTAACAATACTCTAGATGCATGATGGATAGCGTCGATAGTGGAGTAATAGTAGTAGATCAGAAGCGTTTGGTCTACTTGTTTTGGATGTGATGCCTATATACATGATCATACCTAGATAACCTCATAACTATGCTCAATTCTATGAATTGCTCAATAGTAATTTGTTCACCCGTAGAATATTTATGCTCTTGAGAGAAGCCACTAGTGAAACTTATTTGGGGTCTATTCTCATCATATCAATCTCTATCACTTTATTACTTTGTTTTACTTTGCTTTTACTTTTCACTTTGCATCTTTATACCAAAAACACCAAAATATTATCTCTATCAGATCTCACTCTAATAAGTGACCGTGAAGGGATTGAGAACCCCTAATCGCGTTGGTTGCGAGTAGCTATCGTTTTTGCGTCGAGGGACTTGCGTGTGGCCTCCTTGGATTGATACCTTGGTTCTCAAAAGCTGGGAAATCTTGCCTCTTGTCTGCATCATCCTCTCCTCTTGGGAAAAATAGCAAGCTCAAGGCGTAGCAGAGCGTCATGGACCATATGAGATGTTCCGGAGTTGAGTTAATATTTCAAGCAAATACCCGAGTTGAGAGATATGAAGTCTCCAACAAGTTCCATAGCTAAAAGATGGAGGAGAATTGCTCAACTAGTGAGCATGTGCTCGGGTATGCAGGTACTACAATCGCTTGAATCAAGTGGG
>JAHIAM010012630.1:0-12382 GCA_021605205.1 Aegilops longissima
ACGAACGGGACCAATGGTCTGGCTCTGGCCCACCACTATTGGTCGGTTCGTGGCATGAGCGGGACCAATAAGCTTCACTTAGTCGGCTCATGCCACGAACGGGACCAATAGTGCTGCCTATATATACCCCTCGCTCATGACAGAGCACTCCATTGCTCTGTTTTTCTCTTCCCGGCGGGGGGGCATTGTGGTGCTCTAGCTCACCTCCTATGCACATGAGGTGTTCGATGAAATGCCGAGCCACTACTTAAGCTTTCTCCTCTCAAGCTCGACCTCCAACCTCCATTTTCCTCAATATTTGTCTAGGTTTAGCGGTCCGTCCGCCCGTCCCGTCTTCACCGCCGTCGATCACCGCGCCGATCTCATCGCCCGGCACCACCGTGGTGAGTCTCTTGTTCTTATCTTCTTTACGAAGGAAAAATATTCTTACTTGTATTATTTTCTTACTTTTATTATTGCATCTTATATAGTTTGATGGTTTTGGTATCCGCCCCGTCGGCCCTAAATCCTGTCTATGATTCGGATGTGGTATATATTATCTTTTCATAACTATTGGTTCATTTATTGTTTATGAAAATTATGCCGATAACGTGACATAGATTTTATTTATCTAGGAGGTTGTTGAACGGAAATTCCAACCGACCCTATTGTCGAGAGGTTAAATTTAGTTGAAGAAGAAAACAATTTCTTCAAGGAAAAATAAAAAAACTTGAGGAGGAGAAGATGATATTGGAGTTGCATGTTGCGGATGTAAATCGATGATCACAAGATCAAGATGGATGCAATGTGCTTGAAGATGAGAAAGATTAGAAAATATGCCATTCATACGAGGCTTGGTATCATTATGCGTTGGATCAGTTGTTACCTTGGTTGTGATTATGATCGTATTTGTTTTCACATTGAAATGTTTTACATAGTTTCAATGTATGGTTTAATTAATTTAGATGCTCTGCGAGCTTTATGTTGTTAGATGAGAACTATGTATGTACTTTGGTTTTATGTGATGATGAACTTCTATTAATTTGGTCATAATTATCTATTCATGATGTTACGTAATGATTTTGACACATAATTATATATAATGCCTTGAGATGAACGGCAATGGATGTGCGGTGGCAGACACACCTCAAAGTACATTAAGGCGTGCATGCTTTTCTCGAAGTGGGTGAGGCAAACAAGCAGAATGGTTTTATGTGTTGTCCATGCCCTATATGTGGGAATCTGAAGTCTTACTCGACGGAAAATCCTTCACACCCACCTTTACAAGGGTTTCATGCCACACTATAATGTTTGGGCGAGCACGGAGAAATAGGGGTTATGATGGAAGGCGGCGAGGAAGAAAATGCGATGACAACTATGTGCCCCCTGAATACGGTGATGCTCTTGAACATCAATATGCACAGGACGATGTGCGATGGTGCTGCAGCAGAAGCGAAAGCTGCTGAAGATCAAGAGGAACAGACGATGTGCCCCATGATGATGATCTCCGCCAGGTCATTGTCGATGCAAGGACACAATCACGAAAGTCAAAGGAGAAGCTGAAGTTTGATCGCATGTTAGAGGATCACAAAAAGGGTTGTACCCCAATTGCAAAGATGGCAACACAAAGCTCGGTGCCGTACTCGAATTGCTGCGATGGAAGGCGAGAGAATCTTGTGCTGATAAAGTTTGAAGCTCTGAAAATAATGAAGAAGAATCTTCCAAGGATAGCGAATTGCCCGGCGGTACATACGCAACAAAGAAGGTCGTATGCCCTCTAGGATTGGAGGTGGAGAAGATACATGCATCCCTAATGACTGCATCCTCTACCGTGGTGCCTACAAGGATTTGAGCGCATGCCGGTATCACGGTGCATTCTGATATAAGATCGGGCGAGATGACCACAGGTGATGTTGTGGCGAGCCTACCGGAAGAGGTTCCTGCGAAGGTGATGTGGTATGCTCCTATAATACCACGGTTGAAGCGTCTATTCGAAGCGGAGAGCATGCCAAGTTGATCACGATGGCACAGTGAGGACCGTAAGAAAGGCGGGAAGTTGAGAGCACCCATTGGCGGGTCATGATGGAGAAAAATCGAGAGAAATCTTGGGATGAGTTTGCAAAGGACCCAAGGGCGTATGGTTTGCTTTAAGCGCGGATGGCATTAATCCTTTGGGGGGCGAGCAGCAATCACAGCACTGGCCGTGACTCTATGTATGTATAACCTTCCTCCTTGGATGTGCATGAGCGGAAGTTCATTATGATGCAGTTCTCATCAAGGCCCTAAGCAACCCGACAGCGACATTGATGTGTACCTAAGGCCATTAGTTGAAGAACTTTTACAGCTGTGGAATGGAAGCGGTATGCGTCGTGGGATGAGCACAAAAGGAGAATTTGACCTAAAGGCGTTGCTGTTGTGACCATCAATGATTGGCCGCTCTCGGTAACCTTCGGGACAGACAAACAAGGGATACCACGCATACGCGCTGTTTGCTTGACACGATAGTATATACAGGGAAGCTGCAAGAAGAATGTGTGCACAGGCGTGACAAGAAAGGCAAGCATTTCAAAGGCGAGGCAGATCACGGAAGAAGCCGCCATGCGTACCGGTGATCACGTACTTGCTATGGTCAATGATTTACCGTAATCTTTGGAAAGGGTCGGCGGACTAGCTGTTCGAATGGCGCTGAGAATCACGCACCCATGTGGAAGAAGAAATCTATATTTTGGGACTTACCCTCTTTGGAAAGACCTAGAGGTCCGCTCTTGATCGGCGTGATGCGTGGCGAAGAACCTTTGCGTGAACCTTCTAGGCTTCTTGGCGTGTATGGGAAGACAAAAGATACACACGAGGCACGAGAGGACCTGCGCTTGCGAAAAAGAGGGCATGCCTCGAAGCGGTATGAAGGTCCTGCCCGGCTACGCTCTTCGAAAGAAAGAAAGAAATATTCTTTCAATGCCTGCTTAGTATGAAGGTCGGTACGGCTTCTAAATCGAATATAAAGGGAATAATAAATATGCGGAGAAAAAGTTCCAAAACCTAAAGTCTCATGACTGCCACGTGATTATGGCATAGCGCTTCGGTTGCATTGAGGGGCTTCTCTTTGGAAAGCGTCCGATTAGCCATTGTGAAGCTATGTGCATTCCTCAATGCAATATCTCGAAGGTGATCGATCCAGAAATCATACCAGCGCTAAGGAGTGATGTGGCGCAATGTCTTGTCGATTTCGAGCTGGTGTTCCACCATCCTTCTTCAATATCATGGCTTGCGTCCTAGTTCATCTAGTCGTGAGATTGTCATTCAGGGCCCGTATTTCTACACAATATGTACCCCTTTGAGAGGTTCATGGGAGTCCTAAAGAAATATGTTACGTAACCATGCTAGGCGAGAAGGAAGCATCTCCATGGGCCATCAAGCGAGAGGATGTCATCGGGTTTTGTGTTGACTTCATTCCTGGCCTTAATAAGATAGGTCTCCCTAAATCGCGGTATGAGGGGGGTATTTGGAAAAACGCGCTTGGAAGAGACTCAATAATATGCAGAGGCGGATATTCTTGGTCTCAAGCACACTACGATTCTGAGAACTCTACCTTGGTGACCCGTATGTCGATGAACACAAGAACGATCTGCGCTCGAACACGGAGCGGTCACGGACTGGATTACATGTGAACACATTAGGACTTTCAGCAGTTGGTTGGAAACCGTCTCGGAGGTGACAGCCTTTGTTTGTGATGAGCTGTACTTGTTGTCGAGGACCATCTTATTGTAATGATTTGGAAAGGATCTGAGGTAAATGGGAATACATTTTACGATTGACCAAGATGAAAGAGCACCAACCAAAACAGCGGTGTCGCTTTGATGCAACAACCGACAAGGAAATGACACATATTATGGTTACATAGTAGACATATGGGAACTTGACTACGGAGTAGATTTTAAGTCCCTTTGTTTAAGTGAAAGTGGGTCAATCATCCGGGAGGCGAGTGCAGGTAGACCCACGATGCGGAATGAAAGCAGTGGATCTGAAAAATCTTGGGTACACTGACGAACCGTTCGTCCTAGCCAATGATGTGGCACAGGTTATCTATGTGAAAGGACATGTCTACGGACCGAGGAAAAGAAAAGATAAGAGCGAATACATCATACAATGAGACAAAGCGCCACATAGTTCTTTCGGGAAAAAGGACATCACGGGAGTGGAGGCAAGGCGGACATATAGAAGAGTATGAAAAGTTCCATGAAATTCCCCCTTCAAAGTCAAGGCTGACCCAAGCATCACGATAAGCGATGAAGATTATCCATGGTTCTGGTAGCAATAAGCAAAGCGACACAAGCGAAGAAAAAGTGAAGACTTTCTCCATAACTATTATGATGATACCATGCCAACTTTGTAACACGAGTATGATACCATTGTCCGTTTTGTTCATGAACATGCTATACCAACTTTTTGAGTTCATTTGAAAACTATGAATTTGAAAACCTACGCCAACGAAGGCGCTCACACGGTTTATAAGCCCGTCCCTTTACGCCTTGTTGAGCTCACAAACTTGTGATTCACACAAATTTCAAAGAATTCAAATTTTATAAAACTAATGGCACAAACAGAAAGTTTATAATTGTTCTAAAACAAATGGCACTAACGAGAAAGTTTATAATTTTGCTGACCTAAAAGCAAAAAGAATTAAAAATAAAGCAAAAACCAAAAGAAAATAAATAATGCAGAAAACAAAACAAAAAACTTGAAAAAAAATAAAAATAGCAACAATTAGCATTTTGTTGTAAGTAGAAACAAAATAAAATAAATAAAGCAACAAAGAAAACAAAAAAGTGTTTTGAATTTTAAAACTAATGGCACTAACAGAAAGTTTATATTTTTTCTAAAACTAAAAGCACTAACAGAAAGTTTATAATTTTGCTGACCTAAAAGCAAAAAGAATTAAAAAATAAAGCAAAAACCAAAAGAAAATAAATAATGCAGAAAACAAAACAAAAAACTTGAAAAAATAAAAATAGCAACAATAAGTATTTTGTTGTAAGAAGAAACAAAATAAAATAAATAAAGCAACAAAGAAAACAAAAAAGAGTTTTCAAAATTTAAAACTAATGGCGGTAATAGAAAGTTTATATTTTTCTAAAACTAAAGCAAAAAGAAATAAAATATAAAGCAAAAAAAGTGCCACCTCTTGGGGCCCACGGCTGAATCGACTAGAAACCCTATGGGCGAGATTCAGGCCCAGCGGAAGGCCAGCCAGGCCACCAAACACAGATGGCGAGTTAGGCCCAGCCTGCTTTAGAGGAGCTCGAGAGGAGCCGCTGGCACCTTATAAGCTGGTGCGGCTCCTCTCAACTAGCAGTGGGACTAAACATTTGGCGGAGGCAGCACACAGCCTTTGGTCGGTTGGTGGCACCAGCAGGGACTAAAGAGGCATTGGTCGGTTCGTGGCTCAACAGGGACCAATGCCCCCTTTAGTCCCGGTTGGTGCCTGCCGAGACAAAGCCGCCTTCCGCCCTTTGGGCTGCTGAAAATTGGCCTTTGGTCGGTTGGTGGCTCAGCCGGGACTAAAGGGCATTAGACCGGTTGGAGCCACGAACGGGACTAATGCCCTGCTATATCTGACACTTAGCAGTTTTAGCCAAAATTCATCTCTTTCTTCTGTGGCATATGCTCCTCGTCGCCGTCGTGCGAGCCCTGCCCAGCAGCCGTCAGGCTGGCCCCTCGCCGTCGCCCGCCGCCCTGCCGGCCCGACCCGTCGCCCGTCGCCAGCAGCGCCCTAGGCCCGACCTACCTTGCCCGACACGTCGCCTTGCCGCCCTGCCTGTCGCCCCCTCCCGGCCCATACCTTTGCCCGACACGTCGTCGCGCGCCGCCCTGCCAGACCCTGACCCGTCGCCGTCGCCCTTGTGCCTTCCCTACCAACCCGTCCCGTCGCCGTCGCCGCCGCCGCGCCGCCCGCCCTGAGCCCAGCCCGACCACGTCGCCACCGCCCTACCGGCCCGGCCCCGACCACCTGCCGCCGCCTTGGTCCGGCCATGGCGCCCTTTCCTCTTATTTTTTGTGCATTTTATGTATATGTTCTCTGTGTATATATGTTCATATAATGCAAAAGTTAGATTTAGAAAAACTTTATATATGCAAAAGTTTCTATATGCAAAAATTTATACATATATGTAAGTATATATGTATGTAGAGATGTATGTATGTGGATACATGAGGGGTCGATATACCCCCTCTCGATAACATTTTGTGCATTTTAGGTTAGTGTATATATATGTTGATGTATATATGCTAAAGATAGATTTTAGAAAATATACTATTTTTCTATTGATGATATGATGATGTTTTTTTAATATATGCATTTTTCATATATGTATTATTTTTAAGTTGTTAGTAGATATCGATTTTAGGTTAGTGCATTTTATCACTGATTTTAGGTTAGTTGATCGATTTAGTGCATTTTATGTTTGTTGCATTTTAGGTTAGTGCATTTTATGTTAGTGGAGAGGAAAAAGTAAAATAAGGAAAAGGAAAATAAGTAGAAAGAAGGAGAAGAAGAAGGAGAAGGCGAGGAGAGGAAGAAGAAGAAGAAGAAAAAAAAGGAGAAGAAGAAGGAATAGAGGCTTCTTCTCCTTTTTCTCCTCTTTTTCTTCTTCTTCTTAATTTGCTCGAGGAGCGAGGGTGTCGAGGATCGCCGAGGGTCGAGGTCGGGAACTTCTGGTGAGAGAATTAGAGGGTCGTTAAGGGGTCAAGGTGAAGGTTTCAGAATTCGAGGTTCCTATAGTGTCAAAGTATTGAAGAAATCCATGGCTTCATCATTGGCAGGAAGTAACCATGGCATGATGGTGAAGTCCTCAAAGTTGTTACGGAATGGAGTCCGGATAGGATAATTTGCCTTTTGCTGAACTTTGTACCAAACAGCGAATTATCCTATCTGGGACTCCGTTCACAACTTTGGAAACTTTGCCATCATGCCTACTAAGCCTAATGATGAAGACATAATTTGATGAATCCTGACACTAAACCTCCCGACCCTCGGCGATCTTGACCCTTGACCCTCGACCGCTCGGCGATCCCGACCCTCTACCCTACATGAGCGTCGATGCCCACGTCACTTGTGGGACATAGATGTCTTGTTCAGCGCCGACCCCCTCCGATAGCTTCAACACGTGGGGGCGATATACCCTCCTAGCTTGAAGCGTTCTCGAGGCCACCTAACCCTTGAAGCGTTGTGAGGCCACCCCAAATCCTAGACAAGCAGCGTCCGGCCACTAATATGATTCCTTATTGTAATTAGCTAGCTAGTTCTCGTTGGCACTAATATATCCATATCTGTCATGTTTGAATAATAATTGCCATGTTGTAAATATTTGTAGAAACTATGGACAACCCCAGGGCGAAGCACAAGAAGCGTTGTTGAGGGACATAATCGCACTGAGAAGTGATGCCGTCACGCTTTCGTTGATGTTTCTCAGCGACAACGATGGTCTGGAAGGAGAGGTGAAGAAGCGGTGGCTATGATTTACATGGCTCCGATGACCCAATGCTGGTGCAAGAAGGAGAGGTGAAGAAGTAGACCGTGAGGGCTGCTCTGGTGATCACCAAACCGAGTCGGCCAGGTATATATATTAGTTAAGCTGTCTTGACTAGCTCTCGTCTTTGTTTTGGTATATATGTACACATATTAATTAACTCTCGTCTTTGTTCTTCTTTCTAGCCCTCGGATCGAGCACAACCGGTAAAGAGGCGAGGCCGAAGAAAAAGTTGAGCTCGGATGAAAAGTTTGAGATCATACAAATTGCCTTGACGGCCAACCGATTGAACCCTCTGGGACAAAGAAGGCATTTGTTGCTCGGTCACGGGGTTCTAGTTAGGGACAAGATCGATCAGCATCCACCAATGGTATAAGCCTAAAGCGAAGACCACGAGGTGTCTTGTGTCAATGATATGCGAAAAATGATCTTTGGACTGAGCTGAAGTCAAATTTTACCCTACGCTAGAGGATGATCCGGAGAAGCCAGATAATAGAGCCATTAATCAAGTCTTTTGCTCTTAAGAAGATGCAGAATTATTCAGGAATTGGAAGAAAGAACTCAATCGTATGTCAAAAAAATGAGACACCAGAATTCAAGGGCAAATATGAGAAGATCGAGAGATGACTAGCCGCATTTGTGGCCTACAAGACATCGGAAAAGAGTAAAAAGATGTCAGCGACAAACAAGAGAAATGCTGCAAAGAAGAAGCTTCACCATCATGCGAGGGTCGGTGGCTACCTCGTAGCCCGGCCTAAAGTGGGCCAAGGCTGAGAATGATCTGCTTGATAAAGGGATCGAACCGAGACAATGAACTGGCAGACCGATGCGGACTTGGTTCTTGGGGCGATGGATCCTTGGACCCTATAACAAGGAAGTGCATTTGGACGGATGAACAATTGGACATACCGGTCAAGAGGCTTCACATTATATCGAGCGGCGCAGCAAGGAAGTTCGTTCGAGACGGGGAAGGACGAGCTCACAATGGCCCTCGGGAATCACAGGCACCTGGGCGGACCACGAGAGCGCCGAGCTCCGGTTAAGTGGGGGCTGGATTTCGGACGCGAGGGTTACAAAACCCATGAGAGGAGAATAAGCTGGGCGAGCCTAATCTGGCGCTGCGAAAGATAATGGGGCTAGAAGAGCGAGAAGAGGCGAAGCAGCAGATCACAACAAAGCGACATGCGAAGCTTCCCGAAGCTACCCGCCATCTCGGCGGAGAAGCAGCGTGGCTTCCACCGAGCTGCTTCAGCGAGCAACATGCCTTGGCGGCTCCTGCCGGCTATCCGTGGATGCTATCACGGATGCTGAAAATTGCCACCTTATGGCGCAATGGAGCAATTTGAAGGTCAAAGCGGCTGTTGGCTCTGTTTATCCTACTAAACCCGACTCAACTTTTCACTGTGGCCGATTCGAGAAGGATATGCTAAGGTGATGGTCGATGAAATAACGGAGGATTTGAGGACCTCGGCAGACCACCCTACGGTGAAGGGAGTATCGGCTGGGTTACTGCTCTGAAGACTCCATGCCTATGGCGGAAGGATCTCATCAACCTTCAGGCTGGGCGCCTCCGCCTCCTCCTCCTCCTCCGTGAGTCGAGAACTCCGCCTCCTCCACCGCCTCCTCCTCCGTGAGTGGCGATCGGGGCACTCGGCGGCTCCTTCTCCGGCGGCGTGGCGGCACTCATCTCCTTCTCCGCCTGCACGGCGGCGTCCGGGCAACCAGCCTCCTCCTTCTCGCCTCGTCGGCAAAGGCGGAAGAGACCCCGCCCGCTCGGCTGCTCCGTAGCGTCGTTGTCCTTCTCCTCCGCCTCGTAAGCAAGGAAAGAAGACATCCGCTCCGTCTGCTCTGCGGCGTCTAGCAGTACAGCCAAAGCGGGAGGAGATCTGATTCGATCCTTCTCGAAGACTCGGAGAAGTTACCGTCTGAAGGCGAGGAGGAAAGCGAATCAGCGCGGACGAAGTGGATGACTGGTTTTAAGGGTTGAAATCAAAGACATCCACCTCCGGAGGAAAGGTAGATCCGGTCAAGCGAAGCGCACTCTGCTGCGACAAAACCACCCAAGTCTCCGCCCGAAAGGCAACTATAAGCGCATTATTGGAAGGCATTTGCGAAGCGGAGAGATCGGGAAATCTGTCGGTGATCAAAGGATGAAAGAGCGGCGAGCTGGGAAACAAATTGCCCAGCTCGGCGAACAATGGCTGTCGTGCCCCCGCTCAAGGTGCCTGCTAGCGACATCGTCGATCCGAGATGGTGCCGGTTATGGCAATCCTGCAGATTACCTTGACGATGTACATTATGATTTCTTGGAGTGCAGATACAAAGATCTGATGCGGGAAGCCTCTCGTCAAGATGAAAGCTCTCTAACAACGATGATCACGAAGATTGCATGATTGGTACATGAAAACCTGCAAAAGTGCGAGGGAGAATACTTTGTATGTGAGAGTTAAAAGGAGCATGACCTCCTTGGAATTGAGCTATTGCCTATTCCATTTGAGGAGTTCTATCAGTTTTTGATCAATTGGCCCTCGATAAACAACGGTCACCTGCTACATGCGTAAGTAGTACTACTTCATCATTAAGTATCTCTATATAACTTAGCTCTTTCGTTGCATGTATTTATAAATATCCTCACTATATTATGCAGATTGAAGATCATGAAATGAAGAAAAAACAAGTGGGTGATATTGGGTTCATTAACACATATCTCATAGATGCAAATGAGGTTAAATATCGTCTTGAAAGCGAAGCGAGGCCAACTTCGCTTCGATCGTTGAAATAAATGAACACAAAATATAATACTCTTTCCTTACAACTACAAGTGAGTATTCTTGTCTTGTGGCATATTCGGTTTCCTTATTTAGTCCAGGTTATAGTAATGTAATATTGATGAGTTATGCATAAATGCATAAGTTCCATTATATTCTCCTAGAGATTAAGCTTGAGCGGGGGTAGTAATGCTATCTTAGACTCGAGGCGAAAAGATCCCAAGGAGTATCACGGACATGACTGAAATGCTCGAAAGTAAGTTAAATCGATCATTATCCACCATATCAGCAACTTTGTTCATTTATGATATCAAGTAATTGTTTTCTTTTTATGGCAGGGCTTGGGGAAAATTCACCAAAAAAGCTTAAAATTATTTTATTGTGTAATATATGAATGAATGAAACTCAACACAATTTTATTTTATGAACCCGTTTCTTAAAATTAGATGTTTCGGAAGCGGGATGAACTCCTAGCACCAGATCGCATGCGAGCAATTCAAGAGGAATTGGCGGCATTCTTTCTTGACCATGTGATCGCTGAAGGCGGAGAATACTACATGGACCACAGCGTCCGTATTGTAAAGATAATTATTGTATATATGTGGCGGTAGTGTCGGATAGATATCACGAGAACTTGTTGTTCAACCAATCTCTCGGAGAAGGAGGTGGTCGATATCACTTCTCTCTGTATGCATATATGTTCATGGCGATCTTACTGTTTGTAATTACTAGCTAGCTAGCATGTCTAGTTAGTCCTCTCTATCGTATGTATAATCGTAGCATCGACCAAGCACGGACAAAGAGAGGACACTTTTCTCTATTAATTAGCTAGCTATAGCACAATATATGAAACACCTAAATTAACCCCCAAACCCACCAAACCCCCCTTTCAAAAAAAAACAAAAACCGAGCCATAGAAATCTTGTGGCGTGGATGCCTATTGGTCGGTTGGTGCCACCAACGGGACCAAAACCCTGCCGAGGCTCGGCGGACAGGCCCGTGGAGGCCCATTAGTCCAGTTACAGATTGAACCGGGAATAAAAGGGCAGGGTATTAATGCCGACCCTTTAGTCGGTTCATGAACCGGGACTAAAACCCTCCTAACAGGTCAACAGGCCCTTTTTCTACTAGTGCTCGTTCGAGGCTCGGCCTCGCGAGGATGTGGAGGGTCCGACCCCCCCCCCCCTGCCTCGCCTTCTTCGCGTACATAGTGCGCTTGGTTGTGGTAGATCACGGACATTCTGTTTTTCCATCAAAGGGGCGCGCAAACCCGGGCCACACCCTAAGATAGGCAGGTGGGCGGCGGGGTATGAACTTCGCCTAAGCATGCGGCGCCCGCGGCAATCCAGCGTCGCCGCTGCTCCGGCTTCGTTCAGGCTCGGCCTCGCGAGGTGTGTGGAGGGGTCACGACCCCCTCCCACCTGCTCGGCCTCGCCTGCGCATGCGATGCGCTTGGTTGGCAGGCGCAGTCACGGACATTCTGTTTTTTCCATCGGAGGGGCCGCGCAAACCCACAGAGCCACACCCTAAGATGAGCGAGGCGGCGGGGTATGGCGGTTCGCCCTCGCATGCGGCGCCGCGGCAAGCCGCATCGCCGCTACTCCGGCTCGTTCAGGCTCGGCCTCGCGAAGGATTTGGAGGGTCCGGCCCCCCCCTCCCCTGCTCGGCCTCGCTAATGCATGCAGTGCGCTTGGTTGTGAGCGTGGGCGGACATTCTATTTTTCCATCAAAGGGACCGCGCAAACCCGGGCCACACCCTAAGATAGAGAGGCGGCGGGGTATGAAGACTTCGCCTCGCATGCAGCGCCACGGCAAGCCGCGCCGCCGCCTGCTCAGCTCGTTCAGGCTCGACCTCGCGGGGGATGTGGAGGGTCACGACACCCCTCCCACCTTTGCTCGACCTCGCGCTAGCTTGCCGCGATGCGCTTGGTTAACGAACGCAGTCACGGACATTCTGTTTTTCCATCAAAGAGGGCGCGCAAACCCGGAGCCACACCCCTAAGATAGGCGAGGCGGCGGGGTATAGCGAACTTCGCCTATGCATGCGGCATCGCGGCAAGCAGCGTCGCCGCCTGCTCCGGCTAGTTCAGGCTCGGCCTCGCGAAGGTT
>JAHIAM010012631.1:0-29304 GCA_021605205.1 Aegilops longissima
ACCTTTGACAGGATTGGCGGAAAGGCGTCCGGGCAGATCAAGCTGTCGGCTCGCTTGCCCGAAGACCAATGGGCCCGGCAGCAGGGGCTGCTGGTTCGGCCTGCTCGTGGTGTCGGAGAAGAAGGCCAAGAAGAAGGCCCTTTGGAACTCGAAAGAGTTCCGGCGCCTAGTGGTGTCGGACTCATCGTCCCATGACTCGGCGGACTCCTCCCACGAGGGAGGAGAGAAAGAGGTCTCTCCCAGTGAAGAGAGAGAAAAGGAAGGACCCGCCCGCTAGGGGGCCGGAGGAATCAGAAGGAGGACCCTTCCTCAGGACTACTCCACCATAGCATGGCGAAGAGAGGAATAGCCACGAGGGCCAAGCCCACAACAAAATCGTAAATATCCGGATACGAGAATAACTCATGGCGTTCCTTTGTTGCCTGATATCTTGGCCTTGAATATAATCATGCGATCCCTTGAGCCCAGGTTGGCGTGTCGTCGGCGGCTCCTTAAGCTCATCGAATGTGAATAGCACTTCACTTCCGCCGCCTCCTCCCCTTGCGCTGCGGATGATGCAGAAGTGGAGTCCCAAAGGGTCCAAGCCAAGAGGAGGTGGTCTGGAGGCGCAAGGTGATCTCCACGGACTCCGGTATAAAGGGACAAAACCCCAATGGCTCCAAGTCCGTACAGGCGGGACACCGCCGGAACCGGTGGTTCGAATTCGATAGCGCCCCCTAATAAGAAGGGCAAGCCCTCGGCGGCGGTGACCTCCGTCAGCGGAGGCACCGGATAATCTCTTGGAGGTGCTTAGGCGCCTCCATCGGCGAGGCACCGCACTATTATGAGTGCGGTGATCCGAAGATTCGATCCGCCAAGGCGGGCTGGCTGAAGCTTTGTGCCGACCTTCTAACGGGCTTTGAGGTATGTATTTAAGATATGTAAAAATATTACCGCATAAGCGGTAGCCTGATGCTCGGTTTGGTGTTGAAAAGAAAAGCGAGCGAGGATCAAGATATCTGTGAGAGTCAAACATAAGTATGTCAATATGGGAATGCGGGCTGCTCTTTGCTGACCTCTGCCGCCTTGACTGCGGAGGTTGATGCATTGAAGCAGAGCCTCGGCGGTCGAGCGAGCTCGGCCTTGCCAGAAAGCAGCTCGAGGACAAGGAAGGTAAGTAATACCTTATATAAGTATATAAAAAAGATGTGGTTGCAAAAATGATAGGACCAATGTGAGGTATTACGGGGCCACAACCAGTGGGAACCTGAAGGCGCTGTCCAAGGCGAAGAAAATCGGCCGTGGGCGTATCGGCGAAAGCGGGAGGCGCGGGTGGCGGAGGTGCAGCAAGGCTCCAGGCTCTCGTGAAAAAACACGAGTTTGGGCTTGACTCAAAGACTTCGAGTCGAGCTTGCCTCTGCCCTTGAGGCGCCAAATCTGCCAGGCGAAGCCCAAAAAGTCCTCCGGAAATTGAGGCGATGAAGAAGATAGCGGCGGGTAAGGCATTCTTTATACAAAGCAAGCACGTGAAAGTGAATTACTTATTACTTACCGAGTTCGAGAGCTCTCGGGAGCATTACGTAGATCTGCCCTTGATGTGTAAAACGCCGCCGCTTACTCACCAGGGCCAGGAGGGAGCTCGGCGAAGAAGGTGTTCGGTCTCGATATCTTTGAGGCGGACACCGAGTGCCCATGAGCGACCAGCTGAAGCAGCTGGTCGAGTTCCATAAGGTGGCGAACAGGCTATGAAGGGCCTTATAGTCCGGCTATGGCACAGGAGGTCATGCAGGAGCTACTTTGGGCTGGTGGTGGTGGCGGATGCACATCCACGACTTGAAGTCATCAAGCGCTCCATATGCATCGAAGGCGCCCGTAGGGCCTTGCCCGTGTTAAAGTGCCTTTGGGGCAAGATGGATCTGAAAGCTGGTGACAGATGGGCCACCGCGGGCAAGAGAGCATTACAAGCCGAGATGTATTATGAGGCGTCTGAAGAATGCCCGCCTTGTGGCGGGTGAATATTCAAGGATGTAATTTTTGAGTAAACTTCGCTCGTGTTATCACATGTCTTATTTGAAAACTTGTTCATCTGGCGCTAAGCAACGCTTGTTGAATTTAAATATTACCTTACATGTGGCCGTTTATTAAATCTGAGAGATGGCAGTGATAAACCCACGCCCCATGCCACGAGTGTTGGGGTGTTGGGATAAACTGGCGCTCTTGTTCCCATTATTGAGTCCTTGAGGCGCTCGGCTGTGAACAAGACAATCGGACTATAGTGCTTTATCACTCTCCTTAGCCATAGAATTCTATAATTTTAAATTTGGCGAAGCCCCTAGTATTGGAAGACCGAGTTAGGCGCTATCACGCCTAGACGGACAAAGCCGACTCCTCGCTCAAGCGGCATAAGTCTTTAGGGACTCGAAACCGCTCGAACAGCGACCAGCTCTCGCCCTATCATGGCGGTCAGTTTAGCTTTCTCTCTTGAGGTGCTTAACCCAGCTCAGCAGGGGCACAATCGCAGGTAGTTCTCCAGCGCTACCTTAGCGATATAGCGGAACATAAGGTACCAAAACATGGGGCAGGCGAACCCAACTATTGACCCAAGACATGATTGAGCCGATGCATATAATGCTATAAGTTAGGGGTGCCTTTTCATTGAGAGTGTTAGGACTTCTCACACCATATTACAGGGTACTTAAGCCCACGGTGTATTGGCCGTACCAAAGTGTGCGGTTGCATAATGTCATAACTGAACATGTTTACATAAAGGAATGCAATAATAGACAAAAGCTATGTATTGTTTATTGAAAAGTCTGCGGTAAAAGCGAGCGATACAAATAGTCGCGATAAGCAAGGGATGGGACTATTTGACATGTCCCCCTCCGAGGTAACTGCGAGGATGATATGTGAAACAAGTATCTTTGCTCGTTATAGAGACCACTGGACACTCGGCGTAGCTACGCCTCCTGGCTGTTGCATCGTGTGTTGGCGATTATCTTGCGGACAGGCCTTCGGGAGTGGAGTCTGAAAGTAAGAAAAAATAATGACAAATCGGGGCCCCTAGTGCGGTTGAGCGCATTTTGGGCATCTTGGTGGTCGTGCCCTTCCCCTATGCCCATGGTATTTCCAGGCGTAATTATGTCGCAGCGTAGTCTTGGTTTTGCAATTTAGCGAGGTTGGGGTTGGGGCGCATTACTCTGGCGATGCTTTCGGGGCGTGCGAGGCGGTCTTGTTGTAAGTTACTCGGGTAGCGGCAGCGGTGTCGGACGTTTATCGCGGACTTGAAATTTCCTTGAGAGGCTACTTTGTACTTCCGCGCGAGGGCCGCCATATGCTCCTCCGTTCGGAGAAGGCGTTCGATGTTCCGATGACCGTAATGACTCCTCGAGGGCTGGCATCTTGAGCTTGAGGTATCGTAGTGCGGCACGCATTGAACTTTACCGTCACGGTTCGTCCGGCAGTCGCGTGATAACCAATCGGAGCAGGACTATGTCGAAGATTAACTCCTCGCTTGGAAATTATCCGGGGATCCGAAGACCACCTCAAGTGTAAGCGAGCTGTCATGATTGGCCTCTACACTGGTATTACGCCTTTAAAGGTCATCTTTGTGGGTTTAATCCTTGAAGGATCTATGCCCATTTTACTTGTATCGATAAAGCAGGTTAGAGCTCACTTACGCCGTCCATAAGGACTCTAGTGAGGTGAAATCCGTCAATGATTGGGTCTAGAACCAATGCGAATCCGCCATGGCGGATGCTAGTGGTGGTCCCTTGATCCAAAGTGATGGGCGGGAGGACCATGGGTTGAACTTTAGGCGGTGGCTCCAGCATATCGTCCACGAGTGCGCTTCCGCTCCCTTTTGGGTATGTGGGTTGCGTATATCATGTTCACCGTGCGCACTTGTGGGGGGGCCGTTCTGTCCCCTATTGTTGTTGACGGGCTCCTCCTCGTCATTGCTATACAGCCCCTTGTCACTGTTTTGATATTTAACGCCTGCTGCTTGAACACCCAACAATCCTGTTGGTGTGGTTGGCTAATTTCGAAGTGCCGTGTATACACGCACGGCGATCAGTATTCGGTCCAAAGCGGGCGGGCGGAGTATTTCTTTTAAATGGCTTTTTCCATTGACCGGGTTTAGAGCCTCGAATCCGGCATTAAGCTTGCTGTATCCTCGGCATTATGCCATGAATTAATCTGGCGCTTGTGCTTTATAACGACCGCGACCTGCCATTGCTATCCTTGGTATCCAATTACGGGCTCTTGGTCATATTATTACTACTGAGCTAATAACTGTCTTCTCCAGCATAAGCGGGTGATGAGTGTTGTGAAGGCTGCCATGGATTTGGCTTTTCCTGTCCTAGGTGCCGGCGAGCCACTCGTCACGGATGTTATGTTTGAAGGCTGCGAGGGCCTCTCGTCCGACGATCGACTATTTGATTTTTCTTAGTTAGGAACCGTGTCGAGGTATGCGGCGATTCCTCGGCTGCTAAATTATGTGGCTTAGGTCATCGGTGTCGGTGGTACGCTTTATAGGTGCCACTGAAATTGTCGAGGAATCACGGCCAGGTCATCCAACAACCAATTGATTCTGCTGGCAAGTTGTTAAGCCAATGCCGAGCTGGTCCTTTAAGCTTGAGTGGGAGGTATTTGATGGCGTGTAGATCATCACATGGGCCATGTGGATATGAAGGAGATAATCCTCGATCCATACCGCGGGATCTGTTGTGCCATCGTATGATTCGATGTTCTGGGTTTGAAACCCTCGAGGATTTGATGTTCCATTACTTCATCTGTGAAGCATAGTGGGTGTCTTGGCGCCTACATCTTTGGGCTATATCACGGCGTGGCGCAAATGAACTTTGTCTCTTGTGTTGGCGGCGGAGTGCCATATCCGGCATGGCGGTTATCTTCACGCGCGTCGTGGGGCGCCCGCGATCCGTGGAATCGATCTTGTTTGCCTTGCCTTGTCCTCCAATATATCTCGCGGTCGGCGCATTTCCCGTGCCTTGGTATTCTTTGGCGGCGAGGTGCGGCTTGGTGGAGGGCGAGAGGCCTCTCTGTCATGACCACGAGGTGGCTGGTCGGCGCGTCATGTTGGTGATGTAGGTTTAGGTGCTTCCTCCTCTAATCGGGGTAGCACACTGCTGTTTGAGTAGCTCTTGGAGGCGTTCGAGTTCGTACTCTTGGCTGCAAGGACTTGATCCATCTGTCCGGCTAGCAAGTCTTGGTCAGCTCTAAGCTGTTGCTTTTTTTATTGAGGCTGCTCGCCATGGCCATAAGCCTGCGTTTGAAATGCTCTTGTTGACGGGATCCTCGGGCATGACAAATTAAGTAAATAAATCGAGGCTTGCCCTCGTCTTGGAGGAGGCATGTAATTATCGTCCTCTACCTCTCATGCACGCTCTCTAATGAGGCTGGCTTCTCCATCCTCTGTCTTGAATCCTGCTTTGGAGGGGTTGTCTTGACCTTGTCAGGGTGTTATTATCTCCGTGCGGAATCGCTTGTTTTTGCTTTGGCGGGATTTAGGCGGCCTTGGCGCATGGCGCAAACTGCTTCTTGGAGGGTCATCCTCCGTTGTTCCATCGCCATTCCCTTCTTTTGGGGTGTCCACCATGTATATAAATCGTATGTGAGTGGCCTTCCGGTGCCCTATAGGCGCTGGTCCTTGATAAGTCTCTGCATCGGCATCCATCCGTCGATGTCTTGGTCGAAGTCGAGCATGTCGGTTAAATCATCGGCAGTGGCTCTGAAGTGGGTGGTGGGTGGCCTTTGAATTTCTTCGTCGCCCGCATCCCAACCTTGCCGACCATAGTCCGGCCAGGGCTCTCGATAAAGAGAGACTTTAGTGAATTGAGGATGTTGCGAGAAGCGAGTCTTTGAAAAGATGTCGCGTGGCGAACTCCATGATCGGCGCCAATTGGATTCGATTAGCGGTAGCGGAAGGTTGGTCTGGAGAGAGTCGGCACCTTGGAGTCATAAGGCTTCACAAGGACAAAGGCTGCTGTTGGCTCGATCACCGTAGAGATTGCAGCCCCGAGGCGGTGTCAGCCATCGTCCTCGATTAGCGCGATCGGCTCGAGCTAAGGTGGGCCGGACCTTAAGTGCACGACCTTGAGGGAACTGTTCAGCGGCGAGCTTGATCATGCCCATCGTGGCGGTGCGGCGGCTCGGCGTGGCTCGAACCCGTCGAAGATCAAGTCTCCAGACGTCGGCCGTGTAGTTGAACTTCCAAATCTGACACGATGGCGAGGCGTAGCTTCGATCTGCTCGGATGGCCAGCGAATTAGCCGCGATGCAAAAGCCGCGGATCTGAAGATCTGTCAGGGGAAAAGTCTCACCACGGACCAGCGTCGTTGTTGATGATCGGAGCCATCGGGCCTAAAGATGGCGACAGGAGGAACTCTCAAGAAAGCACCAATGTCGGTGTCAAAACCGGCGGATCTCGGGTGGGGTCCCGAACTGTGCGTCTAGGCGGATGGTAACGGAGACAAGGGACACGATGTTTTACCCAGGTTGGGCCCTCTCGATGGAGGTAAACCCTACTCTGCTTGATTAATATTGATGATATGGGTAGTACAAGTAGATCTACTACGAGATCGAGAGAGGCTAAACCTAGAAGCTAGCCTATGGTATGATTGTTGTTAATCCTGGGACTAAAACCCTCCGGTTTATATAGACACGAGAGAGGCTAGGGTTACAAGTCGGTTACAATGGGAGAGATCTACATATTATTATCGCCAAGCTTGCCTTCACGCCAAGGAAAGTCCCATTCGGACACGGGGCGAAGTCTTCAATCTTGTATCTTCATAGTCGAGTGCGGCCAAGGTTATAGTCCGGCTATCCGGACACCCCTAATCGAGGACTCCTCATTCCCCTTTTAGGACAAGCGGTGGCCACAAAATGAGCATGCTCATCTAAAGATTTTCCCTCAACTAAACTAGTTGGGGTTTCAAGCCTGACACATATAGATGAAGATGATCCAAGTAGAACACTTTAAGTGGATCCATATCA
Organism: Aegilops longissima; assembly: GCA_021605205.1. NCBI lineage: Eukaryota > Viridiplantae > Streptophyta > Magnoliopsida > Poales > Poaceae > Aegilops > Aegilops longissima. Next base: position 6,991 of record JAHIAM010012631.1, read on the forward strand.
ATAGATTTTTAGCAAGAAAAGATGCAAGAAAATAGAAGGCCCATGGAAACACAAACAAAAAGACATACGAGGAATAAAGCGAAGAAAAGGAAAAGGTTTTTGAAAATCGTTTTAGAAATGGGGAGAGGAAAACAAGAGGCGAATGGCAAATAATGTAATCGAGGATAAAAGTTTGTGATGGGTACTTGGTATGTCTTGACTTGTCGTAGATCTCCCGACAGCGGCGCGAGAAATGGCTAGTTGCTGGGAGATCAAATCTTGACTTGACTTGGCGTAAGCCTCCCGAACTTATTGGCAGGAAATCCTTCTTGCTACCTCTTGAGCATGTGTTGGTTTCCCTTGAAGAGGAAAGGGTGATGCAACAAAGTAGCGTAAGTATTTCTCTCGGTTTTGAGAACCAAAGTATCAATCTAGTAGGAGGTTACCATAGAGTAAGCCTTATACCTTCTCAATAAATAAGAACCTTGCAACCAATGCGATAAAGGGTTGTCAATCCCTTCACGACCACTTGCACAAGTGAGATCGATAGAGATAATAAGATAAGTATTTTTGGTATTTTTATGATATAGATTGGAAAGTAAAGATTGCAAAATAAAATAGATCGGAAACTTATATGACGGAAAGTAGACTCGGGGGCCATAGGTTTCACTAGTGGCTTCCCTCAAGATAGCATAATCTATGATGGGTGAACAAATTACTGTCGAGCAATTGATAGAAAAGTGCATAGTTATGGGAATATCTAGGCATGATCATGTATATAGGCATCACGTCCGCGACAAGTAGACCGAAACGATTCTGCATCTACTAGTATTACTCCACACATCGACCGTTATCCAGCATGCATCTAGAGTATTAAGTTCATAGAACGAGTAGCGCATTAGAGCAAGATGACATGATGTAGAGGATAAAATCAAGCGATATGATATAAACCCCATCTTTTTATCCTCAATGGAAACAATACAATCGTGCCTTGCTGCCCTGCTGTCCTTTAGGAAAGGTCACATAAGATTGAAACCAAAGCTAAGCACTTCTCCCATTGCAAGAAAGATCAATCTAGTAGGCCAAACCAAGCTGATAATTGAAGAGACTTGCAAAGATATCAAATCATACATATAAGAATCCAAGAAGAACCAAATATTGTTCATAGATAATCTTGATCATAAACCCACAATTCATCGGATCTTGACAAACACACCATAAAGAATTACATCGAATAGATCTCCAAGAGAATCGAGAGAACTTTGTATTGAGATCCAAGAGAGAAAAGCCATCTAGCTAATAACTATGGACTCGAAGGTGCATGGTAAACTACTCACACATCATCGGAGAGGCTATGGTGTTGATGTAAAGCCCTCCGTGATCGATTCTCCCTCCGGCGGAGGCGCTAGAAAAGGCCCCAAGATGGGATCTCATGGAGTACAAGAAGGTTGAGGCGGTGGAAATAGGGTTTAGATGGTGCTCTCGGATGTTTTAGGGTATATGAGTATATATAGGCGAAAAGAAGTAGGTCGGTGGAGCCACGAGGGGCCCATGAGGGTGGGGGCGCGCCTACCCCCACAGGTGCGCCTCCTACCTCGTGGCCACCTCGTTGCTTCCTTGGCGTCCACTCAAGTCTTACGGATTGCGTTTGTTCAAAAATAACTCTCCAGAAGGTTTCATTCCGTTTGGATTACGTTTGATATTCCTTTTGCTGGCTCTTTGAAATAGACAAAAAAAAGCAGCAATTTACCTTTGGGCCTTTGGTTAGTAGGTTAGTCCCAAAAATAATATAAAAGTGCATAATAAAGCCCATTAAACATCCAAAACAGATAATATAATAGCATGGAACAATAAAAAATTATAGATACGTTGGAGCGTATCATTCTCATATGGATCCCATCTCGGTTTCATGGCCTCAAGCCATTTAGCGAATCTGGGCTCATCATCGCTTTCTCATAGTTTGCGAGGTTCGTCATGTTCTAGTAACATGACTTCCAGGCTGAGGTTACCCGTACCGCTATAGTGCGGAGCGTAATCTGGTTGACCTAGGATGTTCGGTAGTAACTTGATCTGAAGTTTCATAAAGTCATCATCATTAACTTCCTCCTTGATTGGTACTGATTTCGGTGATGAGCTACTTTCAATTCGAGAGAAGCTACAATTACCTCATCGGGTTCTACTTTCCTCCCTCACACTACAAAAAATACACTTCCGTGATGATCGTGTTTGTCACAGTAGGTCGCGTTTTTGTCATGCATGTACATCCATGACGATTTTATAGAGAATCAAGATAGTCATACACGTCTTGTCGTAGAAGTGTTCCATGACATTACCAAAATTATCATCGGAGTGTCCACTTCCATGACGATAAATCGCGGCGTCCGCGAAGTGCTTTTCGTCAAGGTGACCGACCGTGGCATCCACCGTAAGGAACGCCGTTAAGCTATCGGGCGGGTTTTGGATCCGATAACCCGTTAACAGCCCGACCAATGAGGATTTTCCGTGTAAAATCATCATTGGCTGGAAAAACTGCGTGTCGACTCATTGTTGGGACGGATGTCATCCACTCATTGGACGAAGCGCCTATGATGCGTCGACCGTGTACGGCCTAGCGAGGCCCATTCTGTGAAAAGGTCGGCCCGTTTGACTTGGTCGAAGGTGGCGGGCGACCCATGGAAAGCTTGTTAGCGGCTGTTCGCATATAGCCATTTACAGCCGCTAACCCAAGGCCGTTCGCCCTATCGAATTAGGCCCGATGGCGTCATCTGGGCCATCAATATGATTCGGCCCATTTTCGCCGGCCCATGTATGGCCCATGGCGTCTTCGGCCCATATGAGGCCCTATGTAACTCTTGGCCTATTAACGGCCCGTGGTGAAAGCGGCCCGCAATGAACAGTTTATCACTTTACACCCATTAACGGCCCGTGGTGGCGGCCCGTAATGAGCAGTGTATCACTTTATACCCATTAAGGGCCCGTTATTGTTGGGCGTTTCAGCATATGTTATCTTCGGCCTTCTCGAGCCCATTTATTCTTGGGCTCATTTGAGCGATGTCGTTTACTTACGGCCCGTTCTTGTCATTTTTACGCTTGTGGGCCAAATTCAGCCGTGGTTCTGATCGGCCCGTTTGTGGTCCGTTGTCGTTGGGCGTTTTCATAGCGTCATCAAATATGGCCTATTAACGATGGCCCGTTATGGTCGGCCCATGAGCAGACGATTCAACTCTAGCCGTTTATGGCCATAATGCGGCTGATTATTGGCCCATGTTTGGCCAATCGATCATCTGACCCGTATAAGGCCCATTGATGATCGACCCGTAGAAGGCCCATTGTTTCTCTGACCGTAGAAGGCCCAATGTTTCTATGGCCCGTAGAAGGCCTCTTGTTTCTATGGCCCGTAGAAGGCCCCTTGTTTCTCTGACCGTGGGAGGCCAGTGTCACTATAGTAAATATTAGCCCATGGTTATTGTGGCCTAGTTTTAAAAATAGGTTATTGCAGCCACTAGCAAAGCGGAAAAAGAAGCGCGACTACAAGCAAACAAATAAACAAGACAACAAGGAAATAAATAAGCAAGCAACTTATGCTGAGGCTATCACGGCTATTACACATATTACATCCCTTTGGGCATCAAAGTTAGCCACCGGTGCAAATATAGGGAACAAATGACATATAAGCGCCACAACAAAACAAGTCGGAAGCTGAAACCACTTGAGAAGAGTTCAAGAAACAATATCACAGGTACCCATAATCTTTGGCAAGATGCTTAGCAAGCTTATTAACTTTCTCTTGTTTGGCGCTTAAATCCTCCGGTCTGCTTTGTTGCACAGAAAATCGCATCTGAATTCTGCGAGGACTTCCTCGGTCCTTGGCTTCTTGCCCTTGACACGGTTGTGATGCCTTTCAGCTTGTTGAGGCCGAAGAAGCGAAGTGATTCGGTGGCGAGTTGAAAGAGCTTGTAACTTCGAACACTACATCAACGCAGGGGCGTGGGGTTTCTCACTTTGTCTACAAGATCGTTTTATCACCTTTCTTGGAGACCAGAGGTTGTCTCACTATCTTGAACCTTATCGCATTACTTTCTCTACCATTGCATAGTGGGGTGCTCTTCTCCAATATTACATTTGCATACTACAAGAGAAACAAGCAGACACATCACAAGTTTAGCTTGTAGTATACCAAACTCATTTTGGTAAACCGGTTCGATAGTAAGGTGGACAGGATAACACATGAAACAAACATATATCTATGTACTATGGTCCTTTGTATTGTCCATATCATTCTAGTTTATGTTCCCTAATCAAGATAGAGACACAGTTCAACTCATATATTTTTAAGACAGCAGCATAGACAGAATATAAGTGTGAGAAACTACACAACATTGGCAGCACTTGTAATGTGCATCACATGAGAACATAACTGTTTATACAACTTAAGCTGAAATCAACATAGAGCAAGAAGTTAGAACAACAATCGAGTTAAAGAAATAGGTTTAAAACATACATTGCGCCATTGGAGTTTCAATTGGATCCTTCAAATTCGAAAGTAGTTGGTATGAGTAAATACTGGTGATGCAACAACAAAGGAGTATGGACCATAGCTCTGAATCGACACGAGAGCAGTTGCTCTTACGCTTTAAGCGTGGAGTTTGGGTTAGCTGTGGTGGTCTTAGTGCTTTGGGCACTTTGGTAGCTTACAAACTGCTCGTGTGGGGGTACTTTGTGGTGGACATGGTGCTTTGTCAACTATAAGTGGGTTACTATCCATTTGGGGTTGCGGTTAGATGGGTTGTAGCTGGTTCTCTTAGCGGTGTAAGTGTGCAATCTGGAAGAGTCTCGATTATGTGTGGTGGGGCTAGTTTGTGGGCGAGTACAACCATGGTTCTATCTGCATCGACGGGTAGCTTGTCTTTTGTGAAGACGGGTTTTGCTCCCTTAGATCTGCCATCACCCCTCAAATTCAAATGGCTGATAAACAAGAAAAGAAATTGTGCACGAGACATTGTATGATGAGCAGATGTGGTAATTCACATATATGTTGTCTAACCAAACAGGACACATGACACAATTTCACATATATGATGCCTAACTAAGCAGGATAGCATGACACAGTTTAGGATATATGATGGATAACTTAAGGATATAATGGCATAATTCAACATATGATGAGTACCTAAGCAGGATGACATGACAAAACTATATGATGTCTTTCTAAAATAGGTTGGGATGAAATAATTCACATACATGTTGTCTAAGTATACAGGATGGCATGATATAATTGACATAATTGATTCATATACTAAGCATTTGGCACTCGCATGTATGATCTCTAAACTAAGCAGATAGAATTCAATATTGTGCATATGATGTCTAAACTAAGCAATGCAAGACACCATATGCATCATATGAAAATATAAACATTGCAACTTAGAGCATACACCTCGGTGGGATATAGGACTGGTCATCATCTCTGAATCCTCCTCGAGGAGCTCCTGTAACCATCGAGATATATGCTTCAACAGGTACCATTGCACTTTCTGAAGACCTTGTTTTCCTCCAGATTTTTCCATAACTTGGCTCAAATGGCTGATACACATGAAGAGTAGTTCAATATACACAGATTGTCGACAAATGGAATCGTAATGAAAAAAAAAAGATGGCATGAGATAATTCACATATATGATGCACGGCTCCATGGCGGTGCATAATTCACATATATGATAATTGGCTGAAAAACATGGCATTGCATAATTCACATATCGATATAGAAAGCAAGCAGGAGGCATTCACACAAAGCATGTCTAATCTAAGCGGATGGCATGGCAATGCAAGACACCATATGCATGATATGAGCAATATAACCCAGCCAAGTTAGAGCATGCACCTCGGGGGGATCTGTTGGTCATCTCTCTCTGAATCCTCCTCGAGGAGCTATCGTAACCAACAAGAAATCTGCATCGACGGTAGTACTTGATTGCTCGAAGACCTTGTTTTCACTCAGATTTTCCATGACCGACTCAAATGGCTGATGCACAGGAAGAGTAGATGAATGTATAAACATTGTTGACAAATGGAATACATTATGGAAAAAATATGGCACGATACAATTCACATATCGATGGTGGCTAAGCAGGATGGCATTGCATGATTCACGTATATGATGCTGGCTAAAGAAGATGGCATTGCATAATTCCCATATACTCCCTCCGTTCCTAAATATTTGTCTTTTAGAGATTTCAAATGGACTACCACATACGGATGTATATAGACATATTTTAGAGTGTAGATTCACTCATTTTGTTCCGTATGTAGTCACTTGTTGAAATCTCTAAAAGACAAATATTTAGGAATAATGAAGATATGATATAAAACAAACAGGTGGCATTCACAAAGCAAATCTAAACTAAGCTGATGACATATAAGATGTATAATGTAAGCAATGCAAGGCGCCATATGCATGATATGACCAACATCGGCATGCGAGTTAAACAAACACCTCGGGTGGTAAGCAGGCGTGGTGGCTCCTACGAATCTCCATCGAGCAGTTATCTTCCTCTGGAATACAATCTGGAAATGCAGGGGAGAGGGGGCACTTAGCCCACCATGGGCAGCGTCTGCATGACATTATATTCACATAGCGGTCTTCTCTTTTCTCTACATGTTCGATGCGATTGTGTACAATATCGACATGCATAATAAAAAAATAGTTAGATTTTGTAAGGCCTAAGGGGTGCATGCAAAAATCAAGGCTGATGGTAGCAAGCAGTGGATGGATCCAAAACTAATGATAGCAGGTAGATTATAGCTTCGGTTTAAAAAGATAGACAATGGATCATCTATTGTTTGTTGCCCACCCAACATGAACCACATAGAAGACCCGGATGAACAGGATAGTGAAGCGGATACTATTATTCTTGGCTCGATATGAGACCCATGGGCAATTCAAAACTCAAGATTGAGCGATAAAGTAGCGAGTAATAATAACCGATGTATAACGTAAGCAAACACGAAAACTGCGACCTCTCTTCTTAGGCTGTGTAGTCCTCGGGTTCATCTGCTTGATCGATGATGGTAATGCAGTTAGGCGTGGCTGCGACAGCGGGGAAGATGATCTGAGGCGGAAAAGAAAGTCTGCGGGGGATCTACTGCGGTGAGCAGCTTGTCGATGGTGCACCTCGGTGGGGTGGATGATGATGCGGCGGAGGCGAGGACATAACACCCAGAGTTTTCTTTGGCGTAATCTGAAAATGAAGTAAATCTGTAAGGGCTCCTTAGAATTGGAGGATTCTATAAGCAGGGACAGGAAAAACACAGGAATAGGATAGGAATGCACGTGCAAAGCAGGCATATGGACTCACATGAATTGGAAGAAAGGAGGAATGGAGAAACAAAGTGATCGGCAGTGTACAACCTCTTTGGCATAGCCTTGTGGACCTCAACATCATTGGGTTGGGCGTGGAGGATGGTGATGATCTTTGGTGTATTTGTCGGAGGCGGGGAAGAAGATCCGAGGCCTCTGGAAGCAGCGCAGAGGTCTTGCTCATTTGTGATGGGCGATTCGTCGTTGGAGCAGCTCCGCTAAGGTGTCTGACGGCGAGGCTGAAGCATGACAAAGCAGACAACGTTAATCTGAAGTGGGACCTAATATCATCTCAATAGATGATGTAAAATACATCACCAAAAAGTGCTAGATGTAAAAGCGCATCAGCAGCGCCACGGCAGCTCCGACGGATCTTTGTAAGTACTGTTTCTCTCGAACTTAAGCGAAGAAAATGAACTTCACAGTCGAAACTGAATTTTCTTTCGAAAATGATTGAACTAATGTGAGCATTGCAATAGATGTTTAGGCGTTCGAGCACTAGTAGCGGGAAGCGATGATCTAAATCAGCGGGCAGCTCGAGCAGCGAAGCGCACTAGCGAGAGAGCAAGTCGTGAAAGTTGCACCAGCGGCGAGTGCTAAGCGACAACTCAGCATAGCGCTGCGAATGGTCGTCTGTGATATAGCAATATGAGCGAAGCAAAGCGGCAGCAGCTTACGAATAAGCAGGAAGCGATGCACCATGAGCGCGATCGACAGCAAGCAGACACCCAGCGGCGAGCGAAGGCAACTGCAGCTAGTGCCGTTGTCGAAGTCGTAGCGAGGAAACAACGACATGGGGGGAGAGGCGCCGTGGATGATGTGGCGGCTGACGGCGCTGCGTCGATGGAGGCGCCATGTCTGCTTTCGATATCGAGCACGGTATGACAATGAAGATTGAATAAAAGATAAAATGCAGCGGTGAGTGCAGAACCTCCTTGGTGGCGCGCGAGTTGGCCTCGGCTTCATCGGAGGAAATCTAGGGTAAGATTACAGTGTACCCCCCCAGTTTTGACCGCATGACGTGGAGCTTCATTTCCGGTGAGGGTAGAAGGGGATTTCGCATGTCTAGCTGCGGGAGGCGATTTGGATGAGGAGGGAGTTCTCGCATGGCGTCCAAATTTCGGGATAACAAAGGCGGCGGCCTTGAGTTGAAGAAGCGGGAGTTTCAAAGCAGGTGAGACAAAAGATACTCGAGCTTGAAAATTTCGGGATAACAAGGTGCAGATTCCTTGTTCGGAGAACAAACTTAACGTGTAAAAAACAATTCATACAAGACACAAGAGAGTCATGTCCCCTTTACTATATTGCTATAGATGCCATTGAAAAAACTACAAGAAAATGTAAAAAAATCGGAGAACAAGATTACCTGCACAGTACCAAATCGATTCGCACTTCCCTCAACAACAAAAAAACAAATCAATTCCCACCAAAGAAGAGTAATGTCCCTTTTATATGATTACAGATGCCATGATCTCGAATTTCAATTTTGAATCCACGTTATGTTGAATTCGAATATATCATTAGGTGACCTTGCGGTTTATAATTGATGTAGTCATACATTTTGATCTTCCATCATATATGAACATTTTACTCCACCATGTGAACATATATATTATGCGTCTACCATATGGACTAAATTTGAATCAATTTTCCTTATTTGAATCGATTGTTGTCAAGTTATACAATAATTTAAATATTATCTTGATAACAAAAAGACATGCATATAGCAGTAATCATATTTCACTATGAACTACATGTACCATCGCTCTCAATTCAAATATTTGTATCCATTTTATGTTGAATTCAAATCATAGTACATTATTGGTCTAGGTAGCGAGATGTTAGGGATAATCTAAACCCTGTTTTCATATGTATAATTTTGGCTGAATTGGGACAAGTTTTGGTATAAGCCTCTTGCAAAACGGAGATTCTCTCAACAAGCCTCGTGGTTCGAGAGAGGAGCGTGTCACCTTTTGTGTCTTGAAAGCGATATCGCTGCCTCCCCTGATTTTATTCTGAGTAACATAGAACTATATGAGTGCCTGTTAAATTTTGGAATTATTTCGGGTTCATTTGGCCTTTTATACATTAATTGAGTTTCGGACTTTTAATGTGCATAATCTAAATATGAATTGCATGCACATGCTCCGGTGCACCAAAGTGGGTTGAAAAATCACATGTGTGTCCTTGGTTGAATTTCTAGGTCCCATGGAAGAAATGAGAATGAAATTCAAACATCTGGGCGTCATGACTCTGCCGAGAACATCGAGAAACTTAGATTTTAAATTCATGTAAATCAAAACTCAGCTGGAAATCATGAAACTTGGCATGGTGTCATGTCATGGCACTAACATGTTGTGGTAAAAATTGGGCGATTTGGGCTCGTGGTTCTAAGAGGAGCGTGCCACCTTTGAGTGTGAAGCGATATCGCTGCCCCCCCTTGAGTTTCTTAACAAAGGCAACATAGAACTACATTAGTGCTTGTTAAATTTTGGAATTATTCTGGGTTTGTTTGTCATTTTTTATACATTAATTGAGTTTCTGGTCATTTAATGTGCATAAGTCAAATTTGAAGTACAAGCACATGCTCTCGTGCACCAAAGTTGGTTGAAAAATCACATTTGTGTCCTCGGGTGAATTTCTAGGTCCCATGCAAGAAATGAGAATAAAATTAAAACATCTGGGCATCGTGGCTCGGCCGAGAACATTGAGAAACTTGGTTTTAAAATTCTTGTAAACCAAAACACGTCTGAAAATCATGAAACTTGGCATGGATGTCATGTCATGGTACTACCATGTTGTGGTAAAAAATGGCGAATAGGAACAGATTTTGGTATAAGCTTCTTGCAAACGAAGCTTCTCTCAAGAAGGCTAAGTGGTTACGAGAGGAGCATGCCACCTTTGAGTGCAAGCGATATCGTTGTCCCCTTGAGTTTATTTACAAAGGCAACATAGAACTACATGAGTGCCTGTTAAATTTTGGAATTATTCCGGCCGTTTGGCCTTATTTACACATTAATTGAGTTTTGGTCATTTAATGTGCATAATTCAAATTTGAACTACAAGCACATGCTCCGTGCACCAAAGTTGGTTGAAAAATCACATTTGTGTCCTCGGGAATAGGTCCCATGCAAAAAATGAGAATAAGATTCAAACATCTGGGCATAAATGGCTCGATCGAGAACATTGAGAAACTTGGTTTAAAATCATGAAACTTGGCATGGTGTCATGTCATGGTAGTACCATGCCGTGGTAAAAAAATTGGCGAATAGGAACAAATTTTGGTATAAGCTTCTTGCAAATGGAGCTTCTCTCAAGAAGGCTCGTGGTTACAGGAGGAGCGTGTCACCTTTGTGTGCATAATTCAAATTTGAAATACAAGCACATGTTCAGTGCACCAAAGTTGGTTGAAAAATCACATGTGTGTCCTCGGGTAAATTTCTAGGTTCCATGCAAGAAATGGGAATGAAATTCAAAATTCTGGCGTCGTGGCTGGGTTGGAAACATTGAGAAACTTAGTTTTTAATTCCTGTAAATCAAAACACGCATGAAAATAATGAAACTTGGCTTGGTGCCATGACATGGCACCAACATGCTATAGTAAATTTGCAGTCCGATTTGCGGCGCACACATTAACAATCAACAAAGTCATTTTGGAACAAGTGCTGTCACGTTACAATCGGAAACAAGTATTATTGAAACCGTGGGCGTTCTACTTACTAGTACCATTTACGTGCATACAACGTCCCCATTTTATTAGCTAGGAGGCGCCATGCGGGTAGCTATTTGAGTCACGAGAGGCGTGCGATCAGACCTATGGCGTGCTTATCGGGAGGAGAGCCCTTTGACCTCCATCTGCGTCCACCTCTCTCCCAAGGTCTCCATTAATGGCGCCCGAGCCTCATTTAATAGGCGTGGCTATGTCTCACTCACTGAGATTTAAGAGAAAAAAGAAAATCTGAAAGCACGGATCTTGATGTAAGATCCGGCGGACCTATATAGCATCTCTGCGACTTATAGCAAGGCGATGAATATATAAGGGCGATTTTTTTTTATCAAAGAAGGGCTTGCCCTTCCGATTTCATTACTGAAAACCACCACAATTCACAAGAAGTTCAGCACAACTCGAGCCTAACACGAAGGACTAAAAGCTACAGATTGAAATCGCAACATCCCAAGAGGCCAACAAAGGCCAAACATCGCGCTAGAACCCAACATTTCACAACCGGCGACACAATCCACATCCTAAACCGATTATTACATCAAAAGAAACCAGGAAGCTGAAGGAAGCCAGCAGCAACTAGAAGAACAACGCCGAGAATGCATACAGCAAGAGTTTTCTTCATTCCACCCTGCAACATTGATCTTCCACGAAAGATAAGGGCGATTAATTGTCTTACATAATTAGAAAGATAATTAAAAAACCACATGCAGCTCGCCCGAAATACACAAGGGCAAAGAAGAAGGAAGACAAGGATCGGCTCGCTGATCTCTACTTTCTTGATGCGTTCTCGAGGCCGCGGGAACTAGTCTCATGCGGCGGTGAAAGCTCTTCGTGTCCTCAAGGCGCTGCTTGAGAACATCCACGATTCCTCCACCAGCCTTTGGCGCTCGTTGCGGAGCATGTCATTCTCGTCCATAAGTTTCTTGGCGATGGCGGTCCTCTTCAACAAAGGCACTGGTCTCCTCTGCTGGTACGCACTTGGACGATCTTCTCCCTCGGCAGGTCGCGCTCGGCCGGAGCCTCTCATTGCCCTCCCTTAGTTTGGATGGCCGGTAGCCTGTTCAAGCGAGGCTTTCACGTCGTCCTGCAACCTCGCCAACGATCTGATCCATCGGCTATGGACGATCGCATGCATGCTTTGTAACGATCGTCGTCGCCTGCGAGAAATTTTCCCAGGCCGCCTTGGCGGCTGATGGACATCTCTTTGCATTCTGGCTGTGGCGGGACATCTCTGCTGCTTCATGGCCAGCCTTGGACCAATCTGCTGCATCGGCGGCGCGGCGGGACCTCCGTGCTACTTGGTGACTGCGGCGGGACCTCTGTGCTGCTACTTCCATGGCGGACATGTCGGCTGCTCTCCATGGCGGCGGGACATCTCTCGTGCTTCGCTTCCATGCTCGCCTCTCCCTGGTGGCAATCTCTCGACCAGAACTCACGGTGGCCATGGCCGAACGCAAGGGAAGGATGCTGAATGACTTGTTTGTTTTTGTGGATGAGGAGTTGAGGAGGAATGTGCAGTCATCTTGGCATACTAGTATTTATAACCGAGTACTAATATGCTCCTAAGTGGGAAACCGTTTAGGTTGTGATCGGTGTGAACAGGTTTGAAATTCAATATAGCGTGGTACTATCGCTCCTAAGTGGGAAACCGTTTAGGTTGTGATCGGTGTGAACAGGTTTGCAATTCAATATAGCATGGAGTAATTTGGAATGTGACGAGGCATAGCTCAAAATTTATTGTGGTTCTAGTTTGAAGTCGGCACTATTCCCGGATGGAGTACTTCTTTTCTACTCCTCCTTTCGGTTTTATAGGGCTTATCTCAAATTTTAGTTTTCCATTTTATAAGGCTCAATTTGGTTGTTCCCCAACACATGTTCAGATTCAAGGTGCATTAAATCATTGCATGCAAGTATTAAGAAAATTGACCAATGCATGTACTTTATGCATGCATGCATACAATTAATGCATTGATAAACATAATTTTTGAGAAAAACAAGAGCATTAATTAGGTGCTTTTGCAAACTACAAAAATATTCCACCACTCACCATCTTGGTTGGTGAGATTTTTAATTAAGCCCTATAAACTAGAAAGGAGAATACTGTTGTGTCGCGTGCAATAAGCGCACCGTCGTATACATATCTTACGGTTAATGGGGCGTTAATGGGAATAGCCGGCGTGGCGAGCTCTAGGCTAGTCCTTTTTAGGAGGCGCATTAAACCTATCTCTGGGACTTCTACTTGCGCACCATCGTGCCACCCACAAAAACTTGTACTCTGAGTTTAGTGTCGTTATCACAGGAAGAGAAGAGGTGCCTTGCCTTTCGTCCTCTCACACTGCGTCTGTTTTTCTCGAAAGGAGGATGATGACCCCGGCCTCTGCATCAGGAGTCACACTGCATCTGTAGCTCTGGTGTAGTGTTCTCAACCATCCGATTGGCTCTATCATGGATGTACCTATATACTAAAACATGTCTAGATACATCTATATTTTGACAAATGGAAGGCATGTATTGTGGAGCGGAGGAGTGCTTGTCATCAAAATGGATAAAAGGGCGTATCTAGAACTAAAATCGTCTACATACATCTCCTTTTATCCATTTTGATGACAAGTAGTACTTCTTACCCAAAGGAACTTTATATCCACAGACACAAAATATCCGTTCATTTGTTGGAAATTACTGATCGATGTCGAGTAATTGCTGCATATACCAAAACCCACCATTTCTTAAGCTAAAGTAGACCAAGGTAATCCCTATATTAGCATATTACTAAGATAAGCAGAAGCCTTTGTCGAAACATTTAGGGCGTGAGCTTGTCAATCTGAATGTGGAGGGACACAAGCTTAGCCCGGCCAGTGGCTTGGGCGGAAGCTGTCAGGAAAGGTCAGCTCCACCTGCGTCGGCGTCGCGGGATCCTTGCTGCTTGTCACCTCCATTTCCACCTTGGCGGCGTCGGTCGTGCCTTTAGGCTCCCCGGCGAACCGTTCGCCTGATTGGCCAAGTAGTGCGGCGGTGGGGGCCCCGCTCGTCTGGGAGCGGCTGACACGCGGCGATAAGCGGCCGATGTCGAACACGCCGCCGACCAAGAAAAATGCGGCGGCGGTCCTCCTCCGTGAACAGCAAAGCCGTGGCTCCGCGGTGCACTTGCGGTGGAGCACCTGCCGTCTTGGATCACATGCATGGGCATGGGATCGCGGTGCTGATGTGGTGGTAGGCGCCCGGTGGCGGACGCCGTAACCCTTGAGCGGACGCAGGGCATTTGCGAAGCGGCGGACACTGCCTTCGGTGATTGGCGAGCTTGTGGTAAGTGGCGTAGAGCCCACAGCCTTCGTGCGGGCACTCCACCCTCACCGGCGAAAGGCCGGAGTCCACCACCGTGTTCCGCACGTCGAAGCCACCGCCCTTTTCGCACTTCCACAGCACTGCAGCTGGTTCCCGGGCGCTCGGCCGCGACGATCCCGCGCATGCAGGGTGCCCTCCTTACCTTTGCAAAAATCAATCGAACAGCACATCAATCAAGAAACCTGCACCTTGCTCAATCAGCCGAGCAGGCGAGGTGTATTCGAACCTCATACCTGCTGGAGGCGTCAAGGCGGAGGCACAAGGGGCAGCACGGTGAGGTCCATCGAGACCTTAGAGAGCTCCATCGTAAGGTCTGTTCTGTTAGTCTACATGATCTCGCCCTCCTCGTGCACAACCTTCTCTCGACTTGGGCGGGGTATTACAAAGCTTTACCGTCACATATTTTATACTCCCTCTGTTCCTAAATGTAAGTCTTTATAGAGATTTCACTAGGTGGACTACATACGAGCAAAATGAATGAATCCACACTTAAAATGCATCTATATACATCGTGTGTAATTCATAATGGAATCCTACAAAGACTTATAATTTAGGAGCAGGAGTACTACTTCAAGGTGCATTAAATCAACACATGCAAGTATCAAAAGAAGAGTCACGGCATGCATGCATGCGTTGTAATTAATGCATCGGTAAGCACAAATTATTGAAATATATCAGTGCGGTGCTTTGATGTGTCGCTCAACTTCGTACATCAATGAGAAGTTTGATTATCCTCTCCCTCATGGACTTAAGCACTTTTGCCTTTGGCTGTATGACAGGTTGGCCACACACTGTCGGGCCCACTGTATCACATACGCAAAGGCAGGGCGTCCCTCCCTACGCCCATGGCGTGGTGGCTGGCAAGACTAGGAGAAGCTTTACGCTACGCTCTCCCTCCCATCCACGGTGGACATGCAACAGTTCAATCGGTGTCGGATGGCGAAGCGTCTTGTAGTACTCCTCCGGTGCAGTAGTACACCATCATTGTTCGACTTCGAAGCGAAGAGCCAAGCGCAGCCGGACGCTCGTGTGGCAGTTTCATGTGTAGAAGTAGTCTAGGATGGCGTGTACCATGCTGTAAGCTTAAAATCGTTGGGGTTGGCTCCATGCTATGTGGCCGTCTCGAAGTTTTAAAAAAATTAAAATAGTCTTACGGCCCCTGTCACCACAGTGATTGTAGTTTGCGCTCATCTGGTCAAGACAGGAATATATATTTTAATTTGTTTTTTTCAAAAGGAGGACTCCCGGCCTCTGCATCGAGCGATGCATACGGACACATATATTTTAATTTGTGGTGGGTAAATGTTAGAGGTTGCAGCAAATATATTGTACCTGCTATGGGTCTTTCAGCCAAGTTTAGAGGCAAGCATGTGGGGCGGTGCTATGATGTGTCGCATCAACTCGTACATCGAGGAGAAGCTTGATTTTACTACCGCCTTCTCCCTCGCCCATGCGTGGTTGCTCTAAGCGAGGACATGCTTTTGCTTAGTAGTACTTCTACAACAAGCTATCCGTCCCGCTTCGCGGTGGGCGGACATCAGCGATGGATTCGACCTTTGTAGAAGCGATAGTAGTAACATCATTGTTCGTCTTCTCGAAGAGCAAAGAAAAGCGCAAACCGAGCGTTGCGATTGCGAACATTGGAGCACGCATATAGCCGAGGCTCTTGCATGAGACAAAATTGCTATGTGAGCCCACTATTGTACTAATGCGTTACAACTACTTGCTAGTATAGCACATAAACGAGAAAGGAGTATTTGCCCTTCTAGAGATTTCAACAAGTGACTAGACTACACGAGGGCGGAGTACATATGGAGCAAAATGAGTGAATCTGCACAGTAAATAAATCATTACTAGTTCTATCGTTTTCCTCTCCGAGGTGCACAATATTGAGTATCTTGACTAGTCTCTTTTGACACGCATTTATGTTTTTTACATAGTCTGAGCATGGCGCTCATATACACGCATACACTCACCCCTATGAGCACACACGCGCACTATCATCTTGAAATTTACAAAGTCACCATAGGCACCTCGTCGTCGGCAGGTCCATAGGTGTGAATGCCAAGGAGGAAGAGGGTAGCGGTTCGAGGGCGTTGAGCGGTCAATGATGCATCCTCAATTACATGAGAATTAATTGGAGAAGCGAGAAAAGAGCCCGACGCGATGTGAATACAGCGAGTTTGGACTCTCATATAATAAAAGCGCCCCACCACCAATCCATCTACTCCAAGTCTCTGCGCAACACTGCTCACTCAATCCAAGACCAAGTGACGAAGCCACAAGCACCTATGGAGGCGATGGGCCTTGCGGCGGCGATCGGCTGTGCCAAATCATCAAAGCGGCGGCTGTGGCCCCTTACCGCTGGCGTTCGAACGGTCTTTGGCGACCGGATCATCGTAGCCCTGCGCAGCGCCCGGCCGCCTCTCGCATGGGCGACATGATGGTCAACTCCATCCATAAGTTCACCGCCGTCAAAGCAGCAGACGACCTTGCGTCTTGCTCCACCCAGCGGCGCCCGGGCTCCTCATTGCCTGCCACCCTCATCGGCCTACATGGTGGCGAACTCTTTCAAGCCTGGTGGCCCTGCGAGTGCGGAGGTCGACGAAGAATGTGCACCTCGAGGCGCGCTTCGCCGCGCCAGCGCCTCGCCATGCAAGAAACCGTCGACCTGCACATCCCGTCTCAGGAAATCGTCTACATAAGCCACTACAAGGCAGCGAGACGAAGAAAGAGCGTTGGCCTTCTTCAGCGGCTGGAATCTTTGGGCGCCATTGTTGAAGCACGTCGACCTGGCCGCAGCCGCTGCTACTTAGGCGCCGTTCGGTGGGCGGCATGCAGTCGAGAGGTGGGCGTCGTCGATGGATGCATCTCTTCTTCTTGCCTCTGTAACCAACCTTGCATCGCCTCGTGGCCTTAATGTTTTATTAGTATAGTACTCCTCCGTTCCCAAATATAAGTCTTTCTAAAGATTCCAGCAAGTGACTACTACATACGGAGAAAAATGGTGAATCTACACTCTAAACTATGTCTACATACATCGTATGTTGTATTCCATTGAACTAGTATCTAAAAGGCTTATATTTATGAGCGGAGGGTATATGGCATTTTATTCGATCGTAATGTTTTCCTTTGTGAGGTGGGGCATGATTGAGCAAACCCACCCGCCCACGAGGCGTCGCCAGTTTAAATTAGAAGAGAAAGCGAGGGAGGAGAGCTAGCGTAGCAGACATTTGTTGTCGAGATGGGACTCGTGTTTATAGAATAGAATCTTGAGCACTCGTGCCTCTTTTTTTAGGGAAAAATTAGTCGTATGTCTAGTACCACTAGTTGGGTGTGTGCGACCTATAGCTATCATCACTTTAGGTCTCCTTTTGAACCTGACTCGCTTCACGATTACATATTTTCACGCATTTATCCTCCTATGTACTCTAGGCTATTTCCACGTGCTCCCATTACGCCGACATGTGGGACATAGAGCATCTGGTGCGTAGTGCATGCGACTCGGAGCATATGCTGGGTACTTTACATTTCAGACCTCACGAATTACATACAAACCCCATGAAGAATAAATAAATGAATGAATTACTACATGAAACGGATTATTTTCATGGAAACGAACACGTTCATTAAATTTTGGACATAACACGTTTATAAAAATGACGGACCTAAACCAGTCTAAGGGCCTCTTTGATTTTCCATAAAAAGGGCCTCTTTGATTCGCGGGATCTTGAAAACACAGGAATGGGGAAAGTATGATGGCGATGAACAGAGGCAGGAGAACTCTAACTCAGTTAGAGGTTAGAGTTGAATTCTAACACTGAACTAACTCTAAACCAAAGAGGTGTATGGATGGCAGGGTTAGATTGACAATAAATGCTCTATCTCAATCATTTGACTACTTTGGACCCTATTTTTAGTCGGACTAAAATAAGTCCCTTGGATCCAAGCACCCTCTTGGTGTGGTCGGCTCTTCTGTGGCCTCCTCCGCTCACAATTGACATAAGCAGACCATCTATACAAATCAAGCATGCAAAACATGATAATTTTTACTTTGTCCATACAAATGAGATATCCCACTTAAACATACAAGTCGTCAATCAAGCTTCACAAAATAAAAAAACACTTCATGAAACAAAGAATGAGCTAACTCATCACGGAAGTCATTCACGATAGGGAGGGATCACACCAGGCCCCTCACGCAGCGAGGGAGGAGCTGCAATCATCAGCTACTGGAGGAAGGCTCTGTGGAGCCCAAGCCGAGAACCCCTCGGCCTTGACCCTTGCGAGTTGAGGTCGACACCGGCATGGGTAGCAGGGCAGCTTTGTATGGCCCAGGAACTTAATCTTTGGGCCTCTAGAAATTCCATGCGTGCACAACAAATCTATAGCAAATATGATCAAGGATCTACTTTTCCAAATCAGAATTAAGCGCTAGCAAAAGATGAATGATAATGGCCTGAGAAAGAGAAGAAACGAACAAACTCACCTCTCGCGACCTCCCTGGTAGATCTTGCCACCACCCGCCATGACAGAGAGGAGGAAAGCGACTGGTGAAGGGGGGCAGGCGACCAACCGAGGTCGCGGGAGAGGCGGTCGAGTAGAGGCGGCGGAGGCCGAGGAGGGGTGGCCGAAGAGAGGAGAGAGGCGGCGCTTGGTGAGGCGGCCTATGGGGAGCAGGAGGAGTGGATGCTGGCAGGGGAGGCGATGCAGTGCGTGGCGGGTGAGATTTTTTAGTTCTCTTTTAGTGGGCCAGAGGATAACTAACCAATTAGAACCTCTCCACGGGCTAGTTTTTTAGCTGGGTTAAAGCAAACTAGCTCAAACTAACCCCTCTTGTTTCGATAATTTGAGGCTATTTCAACCCAAACTAGCTCTAACTCAGGATCCAAACAAGAGGAGTGTTCTTGTACATGCTACAGTGTGGACCGTAACACATTGTTTTTATGGCCCATATCACCACTTTGTTTCTCTGCTGGTTCCTTTGAGCTCCGTGGTTACATGCACTGCTGGTTCCTTTGAGGCTGCCGTGGTTAGCACTCCTCCGACCTGAGTAGTACTCCCTCCGTTCCTAAATATAAGTCTTCCTAGATATTTCCTTTGTGGACCACATACGGATGTAGATGCATTTTGTGTAGATTCACTCATTTTTCTCCGTTATGTGGTCCATAGTGAAATCTCTCAAAACTTATATTTAGGAAACAGAGAAAGTAATATAATTCTAGTATATACGCATCATTCTTTGCTCCTTCTTACTACTCCGAGGCATGTGGCAGAGCCGAGCATCGAGTCGGCGTGTCATGCACCAGTTAGGCAGCGAGGCGGAAGGGGGCATCACCCGGTCGGGCGCCCGATAATCATGACTATAGTGGTGGTCATATCACAAGTCTTTCCAGCGATGCAGCGCTGTCAAATCGCACAGCCCCACTCGCTCACCCTCCTCGCCTCTCATCAAACCGCCTACCCAAAACTGCCGCGCGTAGTGCGGGAAAAGCCCGCCCTCAACTTTTAACTACGCGAAAATAGTTCGAGCTTGTTAGTTCATCTATAATACTTCTTGTATGTTTATTCACCGTGTGGGGTTGTTTAATGAATGGAGGCGGGGGAGCACAAGTGAACAATACTGTAGTACTCCTCCATCCGGAATACTTGTCCTAGAAATGGTTGCATCTAGACTTATTTTAGTTATAGATACATCCATTTTATCCATTCTAGGACAGTATTTTAGGGCGGAGAGGAAGTAATGAAAAATAGGAGTCATAGAAGTAGTACCTTAAATAGAGAGTTTCTTTTCTTTAATGCCACGTACACAAATTGAAAGCGCTTGTTGTGGAGAGAAAAAGATAATCACTCCACTATATATGGGCCGAGGGGGCACGGCGCGCTTGCTTTACTAGGGTTGCTCTCTTCATTCTCTCATCCTCTCGAGATATAAACAAGACAGCGGTAGCGACATTTTCTCTCTGCTCACGCTGGTCACAGATCCGGCGGATCCCTTGGCGGTGTGTGTAGAGGACTAAAGGTGCATCGTTCACGCGGTCATCCGCCTCCAGGGAGAAACCCACAGCTGCTGGGGGGCCGATCCTCTGCGTGCCGTTCTCTCCGACCACAGCGCCGACTCGGGAGGTCCTCAGACCCTTCTTCCTCCCTGCCATATTGTCCATGAGATCCGACCTGCCGCGCCGACATCCGGCGACCCTCGGTATAAGTTCTTGACGGCCTTGCTCTCATGCCTGACTCCCCGTGTGCATGTGCATCTTTCTACTCCCATCAGCTCTTCCAAAGCCACCTAAATTTTTAGTATTATTAGAGGTAGCTACTTCATGCATTCAAATCTAGGGCTTTGTTCAAACAACGAAGAAAGGGGGAAAGTTGTAGCATGAATCTAGGACTTGATTCAAAGAGGAAATAATATGGTGAAAGTAGTAGAGCCGGATACAACGGTCTCTTGGTTGAAAGGAAATAATGGGAAAAGCGGTACAAACTGGATAAGGAACAGATCTATTATTGGTTGAAAAAAGGATAGAAAGTGGCGGCTGGTGGACAAGTCAGCGAGTATGTCGAGGATTAGATTTGCTGCCATCACATAGTAAAAGGTCTCGAGGATTAGATTTGCTGCCCTCACATAGTAAAAATCTCAGGATTAGATTTGCTGCCCTCACATAGTAAAAGGTCTCGGGATTAGATTTGCTGCCCTCACATAGTAAAGGTCTCGAGGATTAGATTTGCTGCCCTCACATAGTAAAAGGTCTCGAGGATTAGATTTGCTGCCCTCACATAGTAAAAGGTCTCGAGGATTAGATTTGCTGCCCTCACATAGTACAAGGTCTCGAGGATTAGGTTTGCTGCCCTCACATAGCATGAACAAGCTCGACATCACCACTTTATGCCTCCTTGTAGGTACATTGTCTTTGATCGTCCTTTAACATGCATGTCCTTATACCAACCTTTTGTTGTTGTTAATGTAAGGCGCATGTAAAATGAAGCGATCCTTTGTTACCTTAGGGACATGTCTAACCGGTGTTATTGTTAATCTAATGCCTCGGTGATAAGATGCAATTAAGCGTATGTTACAAATGGCACTCCTTGCTGTTTTCCCATTATGATAAGTAAGTTGCTCCTTTACGTTCTGAGTGTCCTGGTGTCCCCACGGTCCCATGCCCTTAAACCAACTCTTTAGCTCTTGTTGATTTCTTGTATGCAGTAAACAAGCAATGCCACCATTAAAGTAATCCCATATTTGAGAATCTCATTGTTGATCGTAATGTACGGTAACATGAAGCATTGACGTTTAAAATTTCTCTTGTCCTTGCGTGATTGCCATGAACATAATTAAGATGCTTCTTTTCATTTTGTATATGTTTAGTATATTCTTATTGACCGCAACTGTTTACTTTCTATCATTTTGTGCGGATAGGGATATCCATTTCACCTTGTTGCTATTGTGACCTTTTTGAACTGCACAAAACACTTTTTTGGAATGAGTGTCTTGTGCAGTTCAACTAAAATGTCACGTGGGCAACATCTCTCAATTTTGGTGGAACTGCACAAAATGGTGATTGGAGTTTCAAAATCTCCGTCAAGTTCTGTCTGGTAATCTCGTGCAACATTTTATTAGCCTTTGCAAGATGGAGCCGTCCTTTGTCACCACAATGGCACTTTATTTTAGTGGAACGCACAAAGGATAAGAAAATTATAGTTGCACCTTACATGAGCGGACAGCCAACCTTAATGTTCCTCAATTTTAGTGCAACTACTAAAGAAGAACACCTTAGCTCACAAGAGCAAGTACTTCTTGCTAGCTGAATGATGCAATCTTTGCTTCATTTCAATTGAAGCTATGAAAAAAGGCGCATGAATTGAATCATGGAACTCGAGGGGACCTCATCCTAGTGGAGCTGGAGGTTGAGTT